>JARQOD010000005.1:3899615-3970927 GCA_033576555.1 Oophaga sylvatica | reverse complement strand
AAATAGTAAATCAGACCCCCCTTTATCACCCCCTTAGTTAGGGAAAAATAATAAAATAAAAAAAATGAATTTATTTCCATTTTCCCATCAGGGTTAGGGTTAGGGTTGCGGCTAAAGTTAGGGTTAGGGTTGGCGCTAAAGTTAGGATTAGGGTTAGGGTTGGGATTAGGGGTGTGTTAGGGTTAGGTTTGTGGTTAGGGTTGGGACTAGGGTTAGGGGTGTGTTGGGGTTAGGGTTGGAGTTAGAATTGGGGGGTTTCCACTGTTTAGGCACATCAGGGGCTCTCCATATGTGACATGGCGTCTGATCTCAATTCCAGCCAATTCTGCGTTGAAAAAGTCAAACGGTGCTCCTTCACTTCTCAGCTCTGCCATGCGTCCAAACAGTAGTTTATCCCCACATATTGGGTATCAGCGTACTCTGGACCCCAAGAATTATTGTGCAATTTGTCCTATTTCTTCTGTTACCCTTGGGAAAATAAAAAACTGGGGGCGAAAATATCATTTTTGTAAAAAAAAAAAATGATTTTTTTTGTTTTTACGGCTGTACATTATAAACTTCTGTGATGCACTTGGGGCTTCATAGCGCTCACCACACATCTAGATAAGTTCCTTGTGGGGTCTATTTTCCAAAATGGGGTCACTTGTTGGGGATTTCCACTGTTTAGGCGCATCAGGGGATCTACAAATGCGACATGACGCCCCCAGACCATTCCATCAAAGTCTGCAATCCAAAACGTCACTACTTCCCTTCCGAGCCTCAACGTGTACACATACAGTAGTTTTCTCCCACATATTGGGTATCAGCGTACTCAGGACAAATTGGACAACAACTTTTGGAGTCCAATTTCTCCTGTTACCCTTGTGAAAATAAAATATTGGGGCGAAAAAATCATTTTTGCAAAAAAAAAAAAGGATTTTTATTTTTACGGCTGTGCGTTATAAACTTTGTGAAGCACTTCGGGTTCAAAGTGCTCACCACACATCTAGATAAGTTCCTTGTGGGGTCTTTTTTCCAAAATGTGGTCACTTGTGGGGGGTTTCCATTGTTTAGGCGCATCAGGGGCTCTCCAAATGCGACATGACGCCCCCAGACCATTCCATCAAAGTCTGCAATCCAAAACGTCACTACTTACCTTCCGAGCCCTGACGTGCGCCCATACAGTAGTTTTCTCCCACATATTTGGTATCAGCATACTCAGGACAAATTGGACAACAACTTTTAGGGTCCAATTTCTCCTGTTACCCTTGTGAAAATAAAATATTGAGGGCAAAAAAATCATTTTTGTAAAAAAAAAACACATTTTTTATTTTTACAGCTGTACGTTATAAACATCTGTGAAGCACTTCGGGGTTCAAAGTGCTCACCACACATCTAGATAAGTTCCTTGTGGGGTCTATTTGCCAAAATGGGGTCACTTGTGGGGGGTTTCCACTGTATAGATGCATCAGGGGCTCTCCAAATGCGACATGACGCCCCCAGACCATTCCATCAAAGTCTGCAATCCAAAACGTCACTACTTCCCTTCCGAGCCCCGACGTGTGCCCATACAGTAGTTTTCTCCCACATATTGGGTATCAACATACTCAGGACAAATTGGACAACAACTTTTGGGTTCCAATTTCTTCTGTTACCCTTGTGAAAATAAAATATTGGGGGCGAAAAAATCATTTTTGTAAAAAAAAAAAAGATTTTTTATTTACGGCTGTACGTTATAAACTTTAGTGAAACACCTGGGGGTTCAAAGTTCTCACCACACATCTAGATAAGTTCCTTGAGGGGTCTAGTTTCCAAAATGGTGTCATTTATGGGGGTTTCCACTGTTTAGGCAGATCAGGAGCTCTCCAAACACGACATGGCGTCCAGCCAATTCTGCGTTGAAAAAGTCAGACGGCGCTCCTTCCCTTCCAAACTCTGCCATGCACCCAAACAGTGGTTTACTCCCACATATGGGGTATCAGCGCACTCAGGACGAATTGCACAATAACTTTTGGAGTCTTGTTACCCTTGTAAAAATAAAAATTGGGGTGAAAAGATCATTTTTGTGGAAAAAATATGATTTTTAAATTTTACGGCTCTACGTTATAAACTTGTGTGAAGCACTTGGGGGTTCAAATTGCTCACCAAAGATCTAGATAAGTTCCTTAGGGGGTCTAGTTTCCCAAATGGGGTCATTTGTGGGGGGTTTCCACTGTTTAGGCACATCAGGGGCTCTCCAAATGCAACATGGCATCCAATCTCAATTCCAGCCAATTTTGGTTGGAAAAAGTCAAATGGTGCTCCTTCCCTTTCGAACTCTACTGTGCGCCCAAACAGTGGTTCCCCCCCACATATGGGGTATCAGCGTACTCAGGACAAATTGGACAACAACTTTTGTGGTCCAATTTCTCCTGTTACCCTTGGGAAAATAAAAAATTAGTGACTAAAATATAATTTTTGTGGGAAAAAATAGGATTTTTTATTTTCATGCCCGGGCATTATAAACTTGTGTGAAGCACTTGGGGGTTCAAAGTGCTCACCAAAGATATAGATAAGTTCCTTAGGGGGTCTAGTTTCCAAAATGGGGTCACTTGTGGGGGTTTCCACTGTTTAGGCTCATCTGGGGCACTGCAAACGGAACATGACTCCCATCAACGTCTGCATTCCAAAACGTTACTACTTCCTTTCCAAGCCCTGCCGTGCGCCCAAACAGTTTCCCCCCCACATATGGGGTATCAGCGTACTCAGGACAAATTGGACAACAACTTTTGGGTCCAACTTCCTTGGGAAAATTCAAAAATTTGGGACTAAAAAATCATTTTTGTGGAAAATTGTTTTTTTTTTTTTTCACACCCAGGCATTATAAACTTTTGTGAAACACTTGGGGGTTCAAAGTGCTCACAACAGATCTAGATAAGTACCTTAGGGGTCTAGTTTCCAAAATGGTGTCACTTGTGGGGGGTTTCCACTGTTTAGGCGCATCAGAGGTTCTCCAAACGCGACATGGCGTCCAATCTCAATTCCAGCCAATTTTAGTTTGAAAAAGTCAAACGGCGCTCCTTCCCTTACGAGCTCTGCCGTGTGCCCAAACAGTGGTTTTCCCCCCACATATGGGGTATTGGTGTACTCAGGAGAAATTGCACAACAACTTTATCTGTCCATTTTCTCCTTTTACCCTTGTGAAAATAAAAAAAGTTTGTAAAAGATCATTTTTGTGGCTTAAAAGTTAAATATTCATTTTTTCCTTCCACATTGCTTTAGTTCCTGTGAAGCACCTGAAGGGATAATAAACTTCTTGAATGTGGGTTTGAGTACCTTGAGGGGTGCAGTTTTTAGAATGGTGTCACTTTTGGGTATTTTCTGCCATATAGACCCCTCAAAGTGACTTCAAATGTGAGGTGGTCCCTAAAAAAAATGGCTTTTTTAAATTTTGTTGTAAAAATGAGAAATCGCTGGTCAACTTTTAACCCTTATAACTTCCTAACAAAAAAAAATTTTGGTTCCAAAATTGTGCTGATGTAAAGTAGACATGTGGGAAATGTTATTTATTAACTATTTTGTGTGATATATTTCTCTGTTTTAAGGGAATAAAAATCCAAAGTTTGAAAATTGCAAAATTTTCAAAATTTTCGCCATATTTGCGTTTTTTTCAAAAATAAACGCAAGTTATATGGAAGAAATTTTACCACTAACGTGAAGTACAATATGTCACGAGAAAACAATCTCAGAATCGTGCAGATCCGTTGAAGCGTTCCAGAGTTATAACCTCATAAAGAGACAGTGGTCAGAATTGTAAAAATTGGCCCGGTCATTAACGTGCAAACCACCCTTGGGGGTGAAGGGGTTAAGGCCGTGTATTGATTATCATCTCTTGAGCAATATCACTGTGAAATATCAATATCCGTTACCCTTGATTTCTGACCTGTTTTCCAGGGTGAAAGTGTTACTTGGTTTACCAAGCTTGACCTCAGCGGGGCGTATAACCTTATTCGCATTAAGCACGGGGATGAATGGAAGACGGCGTTTAATACCCAGAGGGGCATTTTGAGTACCTAGTGATGCCCTTTGGGCTCACTAATGCTCCTTCCGTCTTCCAGTCCTTCATGAATGACATTTTCAGGGATTTTGTGGATAAATTTCTGATTGTTTATTTGGATGATATCTTGATTTTTTTCCAATGACTGGGACTCTCATGTGAAACATGTTCGGACTGTGTTCCAGATTTTGAGAGAGAATGATCTCTCTATGAGAGATATGTGAAGGGATCAAAGTGTCTTTTTGGCCTACAGAGGATCTCATTTCTGGGATTCATTTTGTCCCCATCTGTTATTGAAATGGACCAGGTCAAGGTTCAGGCCATCTGTGATTGGGTCCAACCTACTTCATTAAAGGCTCTTCAGAGATTCTTGGGTTTTGCCAATTTTTATCGTAAATTTATTGGTAATTTCTCTGTTATTGTTAAACCATTGACTGATTTGACCAAGAAGGGTTCTGATGTGGTGAATTGGCCTCCTGAGGCAGTCTCTTCGTTTCAGGAACTTAAACAGAGATTCACTTCTGCTCCTGTTCTACGGCAGCCTGATGTTTCTCTGCCATTTCAGGTGGAGGTTGATGCCTCTGAAATTGGGGCAGGTGCCGTTTTGCCCCAAAGAGATCCAGAGACCTCTAAAAGTAACCCTTGTGCCTTTTTCTCTCGAAAATTTTCTCCAACTGAACGTAATTATGACGTGGGTAATCGGGAGTTATTGGCCATGAAGTGGGCTTTTGAAGAGTGGAGACATTGGCTGGAGGGAGCCAAAGATCAGGTGGTGGTCCTCACAGACCATAAGAATCTGGTTTATCTGGAATCAGCCAAGCGACTTAATCCTAGACAGGCCAGGTGGGCCTTGTTTTTCACACGTTTTAATTTTGTGGTTTCCTTTCTTCCTGGCACTAAGAATGTTAAGGCGGATGCCCTCTCGAGGAGTTTCCTTGCGGACTCTCCTGAGTTATCTGATCCTGCTGTTATTTTGAAAGAGGGTGTAGTTCTTTGCGCCATCTCGCCCAATTTGAGACTGGCTCTGGAAGGGTGTCAGGAGGATAAACCCGAGCGCTGCCCTATTGGGAAATTGTTTGTCCCAGACCGGTTGAAAAAGAGTGTGATGTCTGAGATTCATTGTTCCGCGTTGGCCGGTCATCCCGGAATTTTTGGTACCAGAGACTTGGTTAGTCGGTCCTTTTGGTGGCCTACTTTGTCTCGTGACGTCAGGGAATTTGTCACAAATACAATTTTGTCCAGAAGGAATTAAGCTATGGCACTTTACCTTAAGTTATAACAACATTTCCCAATTGTCAATGAGAAAAAACAAAGCGATCCATAAAATTAACAGATTTTTATTTGAACATATATTAACCCCTTACTGCCATCGGACGTACTATCCCGTCCATGGTACCTGGTCCCGTATGACCATGGACGGGATAGTACGTCTCGTGCGATCGGACGCGCTCCCAGGGGTAGCGCATCCGATCATCGCGGCCGGGTGTCAGCTGATTATCACAGCTGACACCCATGACTGTGTGTCAGGAGCGGTCACGGACGCTCCCGGCACATTAACCCCTTGCACACCGCGATCAAACATGATCGCGCTGTTTACCTAGGGCACAGGGGAGGATCGCGCAGGGAGAGGGCTCCCTGCGCGCCCCCTGAGACCCTCAGACCAGCGCGATGTGATCGCGCTGTTCTGAGGGCTTCCTCCCTCCCAGAACCCGGATCCAAGATGGCGCCGGGGTCCTGGAGGGAGGCGGCTTCCTCAGTGCCTGCTGAGAGCAGGCACTGAGAAGCCTGCTGCACTGCCTGAGCGATCGCTGGTGTGACAGAGTGCTGTGCACACTGTCACACCAGCGATCTGACAAAATACAGTGATGTCCCACCCTGGGACAAAGTAAAAAGTAAAAAAATAAAAATAAACATGTTTTAAAAAAAAATCCAAAATAAATAAAAAAAAAAAAAAATATTCCCCAATAAATTCACTTCTTCCTGTAAATAAAATAAACAAAGCAATAAAAGTACACATATTTGGTATCGCCGCGTCCGTAACGACCCCCCCTATAAAATTGTCCCACTAGTTAACCCCTTTAGTGAACCCCTTAAAAAAAAAAAAAAAACGAAGCACAAAATCAATGCTTTATCATCATACTGCCGAACAAAAAGTGGAATAACACGCGATCAAAAAGACCGATATAAATAAACATGGTACCGCTGAAAACGTCATCTTGTCCCGCAAAAAAGAGCCACATACAGCATCATCAGTGAAAAAATAAAAAAGTTATAGCTCGCAGAATAAAGCGATGCAAAAATAATTATTTTTTATATAAAAATTGTTTTTATTCTATAAAAGCGCCAAAACATAAAAAAATGATATAAATGAGGTATCGCCATAATCGTACTGACCCGAAGAATAAAAATGCTTTATCAATTTTACCACACGCGGAACGGTATAAACGCCTCCCCCAAAAGAAATTCATGAATTGCTGATTTTTGTTCATTCTAACTCCCAAAAATCGAAATAAAAAGCGATCAAAAAACGTCACGTGCTCAAAAATGGTACCAAATAAAACGTCAACTCGTCCCGCAAAAAATAAGACCTCACATGACTCTGTGGGCCAAAATATGCAAAAATTATAGCTCTCAAAATGTGGATGCAAAAACTATTTTTGCAATAAAAAGCGTCTTTTAGCGTGACAGCTGCCAATCATAAAAACCCGCTATAAATAGTAAATCAAACCCCCCTTTATCACCCCCTTAGTAAGGGAAAAATAATAAAATTAAAAAAAAGTATTTATTTCCATTTTCCCATTAGGGTTAGGGTTAGGGTTGCGGCTAAAGTTAGGGTTAGGGTTGGCGCTAAAGTTAGGATTAGGGTTAGGGTTGGGATTAGGGGTGTGTTAGGGTTAGGTTTGTGGTTAGGGTTGGGACTAGGGTTAGGGGTGTGTTGGGGTTAGGGTTGGAGTTAGAATTGGGGGGTTTCCGCTGTTTAGGCACATCAGGGGCTCTCCAAATGTGACATGGCGTCTGATCTCAATTCCAGCCAATTCTGCGTTGAAAAAGTCAAACGGTGCTCCTTCACTTCTCAGCTCTGCCATGCGTCCAAACAGTAGTTTATCCCTACATATGGGGTATCAGCGTACTCTGGACCCCAAGAGTTATTGTGCAATTTGTCCTATTTCTTCTGTTACCCTTGGGAAAATAAAAAACTGTGGGCGAAAATATAATTTTTGTACAAAAAAAAATTATTTTTTGTTTTTTACGGCTGTACATTATAAACTTCTGTGAAGCACTTGGGGCTTCATAGCGCTCACCACACATCTAGATAAGTTCCTTGTGGGTCTATTTTCCAAAATGGGGTCACTTGTGGGGGGTTTCCACTGTTTAGGCGAATCAGGGGCTCTCCAAATGCGACATGACGCCCCCAGACCATTCCATCAAAGTCTGCAATCCAAAACGTCACTACTTCCCTTCCGAGCCCTGACGTGCGCCCATACAGTAGTTTTCTCCCACATATTGGGTATCAGCGTACTCAGGACAAATTGGACAACAACTTTTGGGGTCCAATTTCTCCTGTTACCCTTGTGAAAATAAAATATTGGGGGCGAAAAAATCATTTTTGTAAAAAAAAAAAGATTTTTTATTTTTACGGCTGTACGTTATAAACTTCTGTGAAGCACTTCGGGTTTCAAAGTGCTCACCACACATCTAGATAAGTTCCTTGTGGGGTCTATTTGCCAAAATGGAGTCACTTGTGGGGGGTTTCCACTGTATAGGTGCATCAGGGGCTCTCCAAATGTGACATGACGCCCCCAGACCATTCCATCAAAGTCTGCAATCCAAAACGTCACTACTTCCCTTCCGAGCCCTGACGTGCGCCCATACAGTAGTTTTCTCCCACATATTGGGTATCAGCGTACTCAGGACAAATTGGACAACAACTTTTGGGTTCCAATTTCTTCTGTTACCCTTGTGAAAATAAAATATTGGGGCGAAAAAATCATTTTTGTAAAAAAAAAAAGGATTTTTTATTTTACGGCTGTACGTTATAAACTTTAGTGAAACACCTGGGGGTTAAAAGTTCTCACCACACATCTAGATAAGTTCCTTGAGGGTCTAGTTTCCAAAATGGTGTCATTTATGGGGTTTCCACTGTTTAGGCAGATCAGGAGCTCTCCAAACACGACATGGCGTCCAGCTAATTCTGCGTTGAAAAAGTCAGACGGCGCTCCTTCCCTTCCAAACTCTGCCATGCACCCAAACAGTGGTTTACCCCCACATATGGGTATCAGCGCACTCAGGACAAATTGCACAATAACTTTTGGAGTCTTGTTACCCTTGGAAAAATAAAAATTGGGGTGAAAAGATCATTTTTGTGGAAAAAATATGATTTTTAAATTTTACGGCTCTATATTATAAACTTGTGTGAAGCACTTGGGGGTTCAAATTGCTCACCAAAGATCTAGAAAAGTTCCTTAGGGGGTCTAGTTTCCCAAATGGGGTCATTTGTGGGGGTTTCCACTGTTTAGGCACATCAGGGGCTCTCCAAATGCAACATGGCATCCAAACTCAATTCCAGCCAATTTTGGTTGGAAAAAGTCAAATGGTGCTCCTTCCATTCCGAGCTCTGCCGTGAGCCCAAACAGTGGTTCCCCCCCACATATGGGGTATCAGCGTACTCAGGACAAATTGGACAACAACTTTTGTGGTCCAATTTCTCATGTTACCCTTGGGAAAATAAAAAATTAGTGACTAAAAGATAATTTTTGTGGGAAAAAAATAAGATTTTTTATTTTCATGCCCGGGCATTATAAACTTGTGTGAAGCACTTGGGGGTTCAAAGTGCTCACCAAAGATCTATATAAGTTCCTTAGGGGGTCTAGTTTCCAAAATGGGGTCACTTGTGGGGGGTTTCCACTATTTAGGCTCATCTGGGGCACTGCAAACGGAACATGACCCCCATCAACGTCTGCATTCCAAAACGTTACTACTTCCTTTCCAAGCCCTGCCGTGCACCCAAACAGTTCCCCCCCCCACATATGGGGTATCAGCGTACTCAGGACAAATTGGACAACAACTTTTGGGGTCCAATTTCCTTGGGAAAATTCAAAAATTTGGGACTAAAAAATCATTTTTGTGTAAAAATGTTTTGGTTTTTTTTCACACCCAGGCATTATAAGCTTTTGTGAAACACTTGGGGGTTTAAAGTGCTCACAACAGATCTAGATAAGTACCTTAGGGGGTCTAGTTTCCAAAATGGTGTCAATTGTGGGGGTTTCCACTGTTTAGGCGCATCAGGGGCTCTCCAAACACGACATGGCGTCCAATCTCAATTCCAGCCAATTTTAGTTTGAAAAAGTCAAACGGCGCTCCTTCCCTTACGAGCTCTGCCGTGTGCCCAAACAGTGGTTTTCCCCCACATATTGGGTATTGGCGTACTCAGGAGAAATTGCATAACAACCTTATCTGTCCATTTTCTCCTTTTACCCTTGTGAAAATAAAAAAAAAGTTTGTAAAAGATCATTTTTGTGGCTAAAAAGTTAAATATTCATTTTTTCCTTCCACGTTGCTTTAGTTCCTGTGAAGCACCTGAAGGGTTAATAATCTTCTTGAATGTGGTTTTGAGTACCTTGAGGGGTGCAGTTTTTAGAATGGTGTCACTTTTGGGTATTTTCTGCCATATAGACCCCTCAAAGTGACTTCAAATGAGAGGTGGTCCCTAAAAAAAATGGCTTTGTAAATTTTGTTGTAAAAATGAGAAATCGCTGGTCAACTTTTAACCCTTATAACTTCCTAACAAAAAAAAATTTTGGTTCCAAAATTGTGCTGATGTAAAGTAGACATGTGGGAAATGTTATTTCTTAACTATTTTATGTGACATATTTCTCTGTTTTAAGGGAATAAAAATTCAAAGTTTGAAAATTGCAAAATTTTAAAAATTTTCACCATATTTGCGTTTTTTTAAAAAATAAACGCAAGTTATATCGAAGAAATTTTACTTCTAACGTGAAGTACAATATGTCACGAGAAAACAATCTCAGAATCGCGAAGATCTGTTGAAGCGTTCCAGAGTAATAACCTCATAAAGAGACAGTGGTCAGAATTGTAAAAATTGGCCCGGAATATTAACGTGCAAACCACCCTTGGGGTGAAGGGGTTAAAAAAGGATACATTTAAAATTTCAGAAGAGTGTCTCACTTGAAGAGACGTGTATGGCTCAAATTTACAAAAATAAATAAACAACTTGTCATAAAAAGGTTTATAAATATGTGCAGCTTCCAATTATTACAATGAATAAACATATATGCCTAGGATGGGTAAAAAAAAAACCCTTAACTCCTAATCAATGTCTGCAGGCAGAGAAAAAATACTGAGAATAAATAGATGTTGATATTATATAAAAAAATCCATAAAATTCAGTGATTATTTAATTCAGAAAACATATATTCTGCAGACCTGAACTATTTATAGAGTAACTTTAAGGCAGTGTTTTGCTATAAATAACTATACTATGCAAACTCGTAAGAAAATTTGAAATATCACAGTGGATATAAGCAATTGCCATATCGACATTTTACCGAGATATGCATGAAATTAAAGTGCATAAGTAATAAGCGCCAAATTGGCGATATACATGGAAACTGATTCACCTAATAGGAGAGAGTCCATACACCGTCCTTCCACCCCGACGCGCGTTTCGCCACTGGCTTCTTCCTGGGGGCGTGGCTGCGGTAGTAGACATTGATTAGTAGTTAAGGGGGTTTTTTTTACCCATCCTAGGCATATATGTTTATTCATTGTAATAATTGGAAGCTGCACATGTTTATAAACCTTTTTATGACAAGTTGTTTATTTATTTTTGTAAATTTGAGCCATACACGTCTCTTCATGTGAGACACTCTGCTGAAATTTTAAATGCATCCTTTTTTAATATATGTTCAAATAAAAATCTGTTAATTTTATGGATCGCTTTGTTTTTTCTCATTGACAATTGGGAAATGTTGTTATAAAGTCAGGGAATTTGTGCAGTCCTGCGGCACTTGCTCTCGCTCCAAGCCTTGCTCTCGCTCTAGTGGTTTATTGATGCCATTGCCTGTGCCCAAGAGACCATGGACCCATATCTCTATAGATTTCATTTCCGACCTCCCTGTTTCTCAGAGAATGACCGTTATCTGGGTGATTTGTGATAGGTTTTCCAAAATGATACATCTTGTGACATTACCTAAGTTGCCTTCCTCCTCCGAATTGGTGCCTTTGTTCCTTCAGCACGTGGTTCGGTTACACGGCATTCCTGAGAACATTGTGTCTGACAGAGGAGTCCAGTTTGTTTCCAGATTTTGGAGGACTTTTTGTTCTAAACTTGGTGTTCAATTGTCTTTCTCCTCGGCTTTTCATCCTCAGACCAATGGACAAACTGAGAGAACAAACCAGACATTGGAGACTTATCTGAGATGCTTTGTGTCTGCTGACCAGGATGACTGGGTCTCTTTTTAGCCTTTGGCTGAGTTTGCTCTTAATAATAGGGCTAGCTCTGCCACTTTGATGTCTCCATTTTTCTGCAATTTTGGGTTTCACCCTCGATTTTCTTCGGGACAGACGGAGGCTTCTGTCTGTCCAGGTGTTGACTCTGTTGTGGAGCGTATGCAGCAGATTTGGGACCAGGTAGTGGAGAGGTTGTCCCTCTCTCAGGAGAGGGCCCAGCGGTTTGCCAACCGGCATAGGACTGATGGTCCTCGGTTTGAAGTGGGGAACTTGGTCTGGTTGTCCTCAAGAAATATCCCTATAGATATTTGCATCTCCTAAGTTTAAGCCTAGGTTCATTGGACCTTATAAGATCATGGAGATTCTTAATCCTGTTTCCTTTCGTTTACTTCTTCCAGGGACATTTAAGATCCATAACGTGTTCCACAAGTCCTTATTGAAGAGGTTTGTTGAGCCAGTGGTTCCTATGGCTGCGCCTCCTGACCCTGTTTTGGTTGAGGGCAATCTGGAGTATGTGGTTGAGAAAATATTGGACTCTCGTTTTTCTAGACGGAAACTCCAGTATTTGGTTAAGTGGAGAGGTTATGGTCAGGAGGACAATTCTTGGGTGTTTGCTTCGGACATCCATGCTAGGAGACCGATCCGTGCGTATCACAGAGCCCATCCTGACCGACCTGTTTGCCCAAATGAGGGTTCGGTGACCCCTCCTCAAGGGGGGGTACTGTTGTGAATGTGTTAGAAATGAATTCTGAGCAGAAG
Source organism: Oophaga sylvatica (assembly GCA_033576555.1). Classification (NCBI taxonomy): domain Eukaryota; kingdom Metazoa; phylum Chordata; class Amphibia; order Anura; family Dendrobatidae; genus Oophaga; species Oophaga sylvatica. Next base: position 3,958,683 of record JARQOD010000005.1, on the reverse strand, counting down.
CTCCCTCTGGTGGTTACAAACAGTACTGAACTATTCAATGAAGATTGTGAAAATTGGCAATCAGGTGTTACAGACTGGTCTTATATAAGGGAGGTTCCCTCTCATCAGGGTTGCCGGTGATCAATTGTTCTTGTCTCAACTTTGGTTCCTGGTTCACTTGGAAGCTTGCTGTGTCTTGCCTGCATCTTCTGCTAACAGATAAGATATTTTCTGCTTTTATTTTTGTGCTTGCTTTTTGCATTTTGTCCTGCACTTCTGTGGAGGTCAGCCAGGTCCCCTCCGGGGGCTTGTGCTCCTCTCAGTTTAGCTGAGCCACTGTTATTTGTTCATTTGCCTTTTCCAATTTTTTCAGTGGCTGCTGCTTAGTTTTGTTACACCAGAGAACTAATTTAGGTGGTAGAGGTCGTGTGATCTCAGGTGTTTTTGCAATTAGTGAGTTGGTATTTTTTTTAGGGTTTTTTGGGATTGCAGTAAGTATCCTTCCTATCATTTTCTGTCTAGGAAGATTGGGCCCCAACGTTTGCTCATACTATTTTCTGTCTGTGTCTGTATTTCCTCTTGTCTAACCGCCATTACATGTTTGGGGGCTTCCTATGTTCTTTGGGGATCTGCTCCGGGGCAGATAGTTTTCCTCTTTTATCTTTAGGTGTAGTTAGCTTCTCAGGCTGTGACGAGGCGTCTAGGACCAACGTAGGTACGCTCCACGGCTGTCTTTAGTTGTGGTGGTTAGTCAGGGTACTGCAATCCAGTAGATTCCAACCTCTCTGGTGTATTGCCTTTTTTGCCTGCTCTCCTCAGCTACCAAATCATAACATGGGCCGGTGATACTGTTGTGTTTTGGTAGCTGAGGAGAGCAGGCAAAAACAGCAATACACCAGAAAGGTTGGAATCTACTGGATTGTAGTACCCTGACTAACCACCAACAACTAAAGGCAGCCTCGGAGCGTTCCTACGTTGGTCCTAGACGCCTCGTCACAGCCTGAGAGGTTAACTATACCTAAAGATTTAAAGAGGAAAGCTATCTGCCCCGGAGCAGATCCCCAAAGAACATAGGAAGCCCCCAAACATGTAATGGCGGTTAGACAAGAGGAATTACAGACACAGACAGAAAATAGTATGAGCAAACGCTTGGGCCCAATCTGCCTAGACAGAAAAGGATAGGAAGGACACTTACTGCAATCCAAAAAAACCCTAAAAAAAGCCAACGCTACTAATTGCAAAAATACCTGAGATCACACGACCTCTACCACCTAAATTAGTTCTCTGGTGTAACAAAACTAAGCCGCAGCCACTGAAAAAACTGGAAAAGGCAAATGAACAAACAACAGTGGCTCCAGAGGAACAGAGAGGAGCCCAAGCCCCCCGGGGAGGGGAACCTGGCCAACCTCACAGAAATGCAGAGAAATATGCAAATGGCAAGCACAAAAACAAAAAACAGAAAATATCTTATCTGAGAGCAGGAGAAGAGGCAAGACTCAGCAAGCTTCCAAGTGAACCAGGAAACAACGTTGAGACAAGAACAATTGATCACCGGCAACCATGATGGGGGAACCTCCCTTATATCCAGTCTGTGATTCCTGATTGCCAATCCTCATTAAATGGTTCAGTACTGTTTGTAACCACCAGAGGGAGCTTCTGCTCAGAATTCATTTCTAAAACATTCACAACAGGAGCCCCAGCTCCGAAGTTACCTTCAATGTGTTCACAACACCCAACTTTTCCAACCTCTCCTCATATGAGAGGCCTTCCATCCATTGTAATAATCTAGTTGCCCGTCGTTGAACTGATTGTAACTTCTGAATATCCTTTTTAAAATGTGGAGCCCAAAACTGGAATCCGTATTCTAGATGTAGCCTCACCAGTGATTTTTACAAGGGTAATAATACGCTGGGATCGTGGGATTATTTCTGTTTTTATACATCCTAAAATCTTGTTTGCTTTTGCAGCTGCTGCTTGACATTGAGTACTGCAACTCAGCTTACTTGGAACGAGAACACCCAAGTCCTTCTCTTGATCTGTAGTCCCGAGTATACTCCCATTTAATGTATATGCAGCTATTGAATTATTCCGTCCTAGGTGCATTAGCTTACATTTATCTATATTAAACACAACCCTTAGGAGTCAAATAACTTTTGGTTTAGGTAAAATTACAATCTCAAATTCCCTACAGAAGAATATGGAAATAATTTTTACTACAGGGGGGCAATTTCATAACAACCACGATGATATCAAATGCCAAAGTGGAAATCTGGCTGAAATGTTATTTTTATGGATGAAAGTTCTCACCAAATATCCTTTTTTTTACATATAGTTTTATGTATTTGTGTTGTAAATAGAAAAGGTCCAAAGTGAGATCGATAAAATTATTGGATCGAATGAGCCCAAAGCTATTCATCGTAGAGAGATGCCCTATACTGAAGCTGTCATCCACGAGATTCAACGTTTTGGAAATATTGTTCCAACCAATGTGCCCCGCGCTACTATTCAGGATGTAAACTTCAGAGGCTATTTCCTTCCCAAAGTAAGTAAAAAAATAAACATTGAACCTTATTTTAAGTGATTATCCACTATTTATTTTCAAATTGGCATAGGTACTCAATTATCAGTCTTTGGCCAGTTTCCCCAGCCAGTTACCTTGCTTCCTCTACAAGTAATGTAATGTTTCAACCAATATGACCAGAGTATTTTAAAATGCAATGGGACAGAAAAGGAATATTTGGGACATGGGCAGTGTTGCAAAATAGAGATGATTGAACATTTTTAGGTTCGGTTTCACTTGAGTCAGCGAATTTCCCGATGTTCGCCTAAGGCCTCTTTCACACTTCAGTCGTGCGACGTCAGTCAAAATCCGTCAAAATGTGAAAAAAATGGATCCGCTTTTTTCCCATTGATTTGCATTAGTGACGGATTTTGACGAATGGTCTTCCATTAGGTCCTTTTTTTGACAGATCCGCCAAAAACTTGGCGTCCGTCGTTTCAGAAAAACGTCCAATGCAACGTTTTTTTGGTCGGCCAAAATGGCGGACTATGGCGGATCCGCCACATCCGCCATTTTGTATAATGGCCGCCTATGGGCAGCAGATCCGCTGGCATCCGTCTTTGACGGAATCTGCCAGTGGATCCGTCGCTTGCATAGAAAACCATTGAAAATCCTGACAAAACTGTCCGGGGTCTCTCTCTCTCTCTCCTCGGTCCGGACATGCGTACCTTCATTTTCCGGGTAGAAAATTTCTTTTTCCGGGTTGAAAAGTTAATAACGGATCCGTCAGAAAACTGATCCGTTTGCATCCGTTTATGCACTTTTCTGACGGATCCGCCATTTTCACTCTTTGACGGACGTCGAATGACTGAAGTGTGAAAGAGGCCTAACAGTTCGCTGAACAGTGTGCCAAACTAATCTGAATCCCATTAAATTCAATATTAGACAAAACCAAATGCATACACCACACTTTCAGGGGGGCCCAAAAGCTGCCAGAAAAGCTCAAATAAGGGGAAGACAACAGGAAAGGTGGTATCATTAGAATATAAATAGTATAATTGTGCAACATGGATGCCTGGGACAGGGCCTTAAACATCGCTCAGTAACAAGTGGATGAATGACAGATGTAGGCCTGGTGCTCTGAGAGCCCTGCCAAATTCAGGCAACACACATGAAGGAGACCAAATTTGGAGTCTACCCCACAGTAGAAATTTTATGATGTTACAGCAGTAGTCAGTCATGGGCCATGCATGAGACAGGATCTGGGCCAGCATATATAGCTTTGAATTTAAGTTAAAATTAGGAGGTGGGTGAGGGACGGGTGTAGGCCTGCTGTGCTGGGAGCCCTGATACCTTATGCAACAGCTCAAACTGCTTTTCTGCTCAACCACACTCAGATGGCACATACTGTATAAGAGCTTCATATAAAGGGGAACTACAATACCCAGAGAGATTAGCAAAATTAGGATTATTTAGTCTAGAAAACAGACGACTGAGGGGCGATCTAATAACATGTATAAGTATATAAGGGGACAATACAAATATCTCTCCGAGGATCTGTTTATACCAAGGAAGGTGACGGTCACAATGGGGGCATTCTCTGCGTCTGGAGGAGAGAAGGATTTTCCACCAACATAGAAGAGGATCTTTACTGTTAGGGCAGTGAGAATCTGGAATTCCTCGCCTGAGGAGGTGGTGATGGCGAACTCAGTCGAGGGGTTCAAGAGAGGCCTGGATGTCTTTCTGGAGTGTTACAATACTGTATATTACAGTTATTAGGTTCTTTAGAAGGACGTAGATCCAGGGATTTATTCTGATGGAATATAGGCTGAACTGGATGGACAAATGGCTTTTTTGCGCCTTTCTAACTATGTTACTATGTTATTAGTGGAAGCGCGATGATTTACTGAACTGTGACCAACGTTTGCTGAATTTGAGGAAAATTTTCAGAAATCCGAACACGAATCCGAATGTGCTACGTCCGTGCCAAATTTCAGATTGGCGAACGTTTTCCGAATAAGTTCACTCATCTCTATTGCAGACGAACGGCAGAGGTCCAAGAGATGATGTTTTTTTTTTTATTTTGAAACCACCATGTGCCTATTTCGGTTCCTATAGACCCATTGTCTAATCTGAGCGTTTCTTATAAAATGAAAGAGTCTTTGGAAGCCATTAACATGCATTTTTTACTGGAATTAAGTCAAATTCCTTAATAAATTGATTATCAAGATTTCATAACTTCCCATGCTAAAAAAAATTATTAGTTATGTTTTATTACATTTTAACTACTCTGTAATGGTAATACCAAATATTTATTGGTTTTTCTGTTCTTTGTTTTATTACTTTTCACACTAAAAATGTTTTATTTAAAAAATTCATATATATATTATTATTATTATTATTATTATTTTCTGTGGCCACAATACAAGGCCCATAACTTTTTTATTTTTCTTTTCACATTGACGTGTGGGGGGAAATAAGTTCTATTTGTATTTAGTTATTTCAACACAAACCGACCTTCATTTTTTTGCTTTATGTTATTCTTAGGCCAAGTGCTGTGCGGTTTATACTTTGCAGTCCATTTTGCTTGGATGAGTTCACTATGTGCATTTTTTATTGCTTACTATTTGTGAACATTAAAATATTTTATTTAATAAAAAAAAAATAATATATATATATATATATATATATATCGTTTATTATATATATATATATATATAATATACAGTATATATATTTATTTATTTTTTCTAAACTTTATTCAGTTGCCCTATCAGGGAATATGTCAGCATGTTTTTGCTGTTTAATCTGATGACAGTATGAGATAAGCGTAAAAACACAGATTTAATTTCAATGATGTGTCACTCATGTGTGCTGTTTACTTACAGTGAAGGTTTTAACAACAGGACATCATTGCTGTGATTAGCTGATCTGGTAGTGTGAGCACTGGCCTGACTCCGCCCCCTCCTGTGATAAGCTCACTTTCAATAGAATATGTAAATACTGAGCATGGTGGGGGTGGGGTTAGCTGTGGTTGGGTGAAGGCAGCTTTCTCAGCTCTGCTTCATGTTTATCTCCAATTGTGTCAGAACCTCTGCACCCAGTAAATTAACAGATACATCATTAGATTCACAGTCTCTTTGCCTTCATTATGCTGCTCTCAGATGAGGTAGAAAAAACTTTTGACAAATTCCCTCTAAATAAATGAAGCCTAAGGCGGGAGTTTTCCAATTAAATATGACTTGTGCAAATGTTGAATCTTTCAGGGAATCCAGGTGATCCCACTGCTGACCTCCGTACTGTATGATAAGAATCACTTTGTAAGAGCCGACGAGTTCTACCCAGAACACTTTTTGAATTCCAGTGGAAATTTTGTAAAGAATGAAATGTTCATACCTTTTTCAGCCGGTGAGTTATTCTTTATCACTTTGGAGGAGAGATGAGAGCAAATAAGAACATTTCTCCATCATCACACTGATTAAATTAATAGAAAATATTTTCCATTTTCTCCCTATGAGGCTGTGTCCTGAGGGTACATTTATGATTTATGTGGGTTAAGCTTTGGGAAAATGTGAGAATCTGTATGGGGACAGTTTCTTCCTTTTGGGGCATCTGTGAGGCGAGGATGGTTGTGCCTCCATATTTAAATGCTGGGTGCTCGAACAGTGGTCAGATTGGAATTGGACAACGTTTTCATTCCAAGAGTTTTGTATCTTAAAAGATATGCTAAAATGTAACTTTTATTAATTATTTTTAATTACCACATAAATGTACAAAATAGAACCACCAACACCAAAAAATATCAAAGGGAGATCTGAAAAGAACACACCACGGAGGAACAGTGCCTTACCCTATAGAGTCACTGTAATATCCCTGTGTGGCTCCGGAGGATCCTAGACTATTTCTATCAGCTATACTAAACTGGGCCAGAAGGGTCAGATGTTAATGAGCGGGGGAGCCATTTACGAATTCTATGGTGTCAACCATCACAGCGAGGCAGGTGTATGATAGTGTTATAACAGAGTGAAACTTTTGTCCCCCAAAGTTCCTTTACACCTTATACACATCTTGCATTGTCTCTGAGTGCTATGGTAGCAAAGAGTGATCACAATGACATCTAAGTGCTACATGCTTCGATTGCATCTACTTGGATAGAGTTTAATAGTCACTGCCTACTCTCCTTGTTCTGGCCAGACATTTCTCCAGGCTGAATTTACTGACATCCTCATTAGCTGCACATGTCAGTATATTGAAAAAGCGCAGGATTAACCATGCAGATACCTGACATTTTTTGTGAAGTGAGTTTATTTATCTGATTGAACAATTTGTTTTAGTAACTTCTACTAAATACTATGTAGATACAATGAGCTCTTTACCTGGTTGTCGAGTGATTTTACTTGGTTAATGGTGGTTTCATTTGTCACTAATCGTGCCTAATAGGGACAGTATGGTAAGTCGCTGTGGCGCGGGGCACCATTTGAGTTGACAGAGGGCACCAACCTCCGCAGCCAGGCAGGGATATTACAGTGACTCTATAGGGTAAGGCTCTATTCCTTCTGGTGTGTTCTTTTCAGTGATCTCTCTGATATTTTTTGGTGCTAATGGTGCTAATTTGTACATTTATGTGTTAATTTTACATAATTAAGAATTACATTTTAGCATATCTTTTAAGAATCCTTGCTGTTAAAACAATTCTCTGATATTTAGTCTGTATTCTCTTTAAACTGTGAATTTTAGATTGGAATAAAATTGTATTAGAACAGCCATTTTGAAATGATATAGTTTCTTTTACTTTAGCCATGGAACAATATCAACTTTTTATCCTTTTCCACATATCTCATTTCTCTAGGTAAGAGAAGTTGCCCTGGAGAAAACTTGGCTAAATTGCAACTGTTTATGTTCTTCGCGAGACTGCTGCAGAACTTCACGTTTAAGGCTCCTCCTGGGGCTACACTAGACCTGACTCCTGGGGTTGGATTCTCAGCCGGTCCAATGACCTATAAGATGTGTGCTATCCTTCGGATGTGAACACTTTGTCACCTTCTTAGAAAAACTTTAAAAGGGTTCTCTTGTGAAAACAAGGTATCATCTATCCACAGATTAAGTGATAATTTATTAATTGGTGGGCTCCAGCCACTTGGAGCCACATCCTTTAGGAAAATGGGGCACTGAAGCTAAAGTAATTGTTGTAATCAAGAAATAAGCAACATGATTGATATAATTTTAAAGCAGCACGGTGGCTCAGTGGTTAGCACTGCAGCCTTGCGACGCTGGAGTCCTGGGTTCAAATCCCGACAAGGACAACATCTGAAAAAAGTTTGTATGTTCTCCCCATGTTTCCATGGGTTTCCTCTGAGTTCTCTGGTTTCCTACCACACTCCAAAGACATACTGATAGGGAACTTAGTATTGTGAGCCCCATTGGGGACTGTGCCGATAATGTCTGTAAAGCGCTGTGGAAATAATGGCGCTATATAAGAGAGTAAAATGAATAAATAAAAGATCTGTGGAAAAACATTGTGTTATATTTGAGCCCACATATTTCCTGGTACATGTGCCAGGAGCAGCCGCGGGTGGAATCACTATCCATTAACAACCAAACTGGAGGGCACCACTAAAAATCTAATTGGAAAGGGGTTCACCAGAGGCATATTAGAAAACACTTGAAGAAAATGAAGAAAAAAGTATGCCACAGAACATTGGGAACACCCGTATAAAAGTGTATAATTTTATTCAAAGGTACCAAACATTAGAAAACAAGACACCAATACAAGTAAAAACATTTAAAAACAGTATATATTCCAGACATGCCACAAAATAATGACAATGTCGCCCCACACTTGAACCTACACAGCAAACAAATATATATATATGTGTAGTTAATAAATATAATGGTAGATGAAAACAATACGGTAGCTGAGGAAAATATACAACATATGATAATTGATGAGAGCCTCTAATGATTCACAGCACCATATGAGATAACCAAAATTGCATGTAAGAAAAAGACCTATATACTTATAGATGCCTGGAAAGATAGCTCCCGTAAGATGCAGCAAGGTAATATAACGGCTCCCAGCAGATACTGAACCAGAAAAGGAAGCCAGAGTCCTCAGACACGTGTGCCATAAAATCCCATGGAGGCTGTGAAAAAAATCAAGGAAAAAGGGGGGTGGAAAGGAGGAACCCCACGCGTTTCGCCACACAAAGAAGTGGCTTCCTCAGGGGAAATGGTGTGCCTTAATTTGCAAATGTCTGGGGTTTATATACCCATATCCTGATTAATTAGATAATGAATACTGACCGCACGAGAGAACACATGGAGAGGATTGCATCGCGGCCATCTTGACAATGAAAATAAAGTTGTTTCAAAAGAATACAAGAATTGAAGAACGCAGGCGCAGAGACAAATCCTCGTCCACAGCGCATGCGTACAAACTAGCAATTGTATGAACAGTGGGAAAGATACTTATTCATTTGAAAGATAAACAGCAACAAACTCACCATTGGCTTTTACTAAGTGTGTCAGACAATGTAGCCAAAAAAAAAAAAAGAAAAAAAAAACATTAGATCCACATGTGAGGCGAACAACAGTGCATGTCTGGCGTTATTATTATTATTATTATTATTATAGATTTTTATAGCGCCATTTATTCCATGGCGCTTTACATGTGAAGAGGGGCAAATATAGACAAGTACAATAAACATGAGCAATACAAGGCACACACAAGTACAGAAGGAGAGAGGATCCTGCCCGCGAGGGCTCACAATCTACAATCCACAATCTTATTCCCTACTACATCCTGCTAAGTGTATTAGCCAATGTAGCCTGGTAGTCTAAGTCTAAGGCTGTGTTTCCACGTTCCGGAAACACAGCGCTTTGGACGGAGTGGAAAGTCCGCTCCGCCCAAAGCCCCGCCCCCTTTTGAACGCGCGGTCATTCCGGATGTGTTCATGGAACACATCCGGAACACATCCGGAATGACCGCAGGCTACATAGCCCTGTGTTATTTCCCTTGCGGCGACGCAGCGTCGCCACAAGGGAATAGGACATGCTGCAGTCTAAAAAGACGTCCGTAAACGCAGGTCTTCCGCCTGCGTGTTTTGAAGCATAGTGGAGACGGGATTTCTTGAAATCCCCTCCACTATGCTGTAACATCTGGACGCTGGGTGTTTGACGCTGCGCCAACGCACAGCGTCAAACACGCAGCAATTCCTGACTGTTTCCGGACCGTGGAAACATACCCTTACAGCACTAGTGAGCTGAAATGCAGGCGCAATGTCAGAACTGACATATGAGATCATAAATGCAAGACCAAAACGCAAATAGCGGCGCATGCATAAATAACATGAGCAATCCAACCCAAGGTAACCAGATCTGAATAAATTGAGCAAAATACCTTGCCAACGCTGATAGATTTGAGTCACCCTACAAAGTTCAGCACATGAATAGACAAGCAGGCAGAGTCAGACCTTTGTCCACAGTGCTGTGAGTTCTAGTTCATATATAGGACAGGAGACAACGCATATCTAAATGAAGTAAGCAATAGACATTAGTGCCATAACAATGTAATGGATGTACTAGACAATATAACCTAGCAACGCTAGGTCTATATATGAAACAGACAGAGGCGCATATCTAGATGACATAAACAATGGGCGTGACTCACAACCGCATTTTGCCTAAATGTGTTAAGCCATATAATCTAGCAACGCTGGTAAGTTAAAGCGCAAACGCCATATCACATCGTGACACATAAAGTCATAAATGCAAATCCGCTACACTATCTTAGAAGTCAAAGGACGGCGCAAACGTAAAAAACATAGTAAATCATCTTGACGTCGCCCAAATAAAATAAATATAATATATGGCGACGCACATGTCAGGAAAAGAGTAGACACATGTATCCAACATAGAAGCTGCAGAATATACAGCGATATAAATAGGACACACTAAATCTGGGCTGGACACTTACTTGCAGCGTCTACATCCAAAGGTATATAATAATGGGTGACGCCGATAACAATATTAGAAGTAAATAAATGTGATGGCGTAAATATTTCAGCATATATTCCCAAACCAGTATAGTCCAGGTTGGATACAAATCCTGGCACAGTAACAAAATTTGTCAGCGCCAATCAAAAACAGACGCGAAATCGAGTCATAACCCATAAAAGTGCACATGTCAATTATATAAACAGGTGGAGATGTGTACATAAACCAACTTGATCTAATAAGGTGTATATCCCAACACACAATTCATATAGCATAGAGATAGAAGGGTCCAAGCAAAATGCCTGGCCTAACTGAACAAGCACCAATATCTGTAGCTTTATTATAAACATACATATACGACTCTTCTTGTATCTTCCCATGTGGACCAAATCCATAAAATAGATTAATCCACAAGGGACGAGAGTATCAATACCAAAATTGTGCAAGCCTAACGAAAATCCCACATGCCTATAATCAGTGGTGGATAAACATATGGCTGATATACATAGACATAGACATACACACACCCACCCATACAAGCAAACATACATGCACATTAAATACAGAACACCAAGATTATTGCATCCATGAACGGATATTGATTCTTTATTATTTATAGTGTTCTTTAATGTATATCCATTGTCGGTATTTCCTGTATAACAAGTATGTGAACGAGTATAATCATGGTAAATGAAGGAAAACAAACACAGGTCCAACATGTCATATGGTGCTGTGAATTCAATTGTCTACTCTGTGACAGCTGTCACATGAAAAGATGGCTAGAATGAGACAACCCTATCATATGGTGCTGTGAATACAGATTTATGGCCCTAGTCAACCAGAGCCCAGAGAATTGTGTTAAACGATAAGTATTCTCAAACGACAAGAGTTCAACAACCCATAGGAAAAATGAATACACTGGTAATTGATATATTCCAAATAAGGATCCAAAAGAGTAACGAATTGAAAAGAACCCTAGATATATTTAGAGGGGCCTGAATATGACCAAAAAGTCCAGCACACAGGTAGGTAGTCGGAGACCGTTGATGACAATGTCTTCACAAGAAGATCTTCCATAGTCAAGTCCACAGGTATTTGACATCTTCCAAATAAGGGTCCAAGAGAGTAATGGATTCAAAAGAACCCTGGATGTAATCAAAGGAGCCTGAGTATGACCAGAAAGTCCAACACATAGGTAAGTAATCGGAGACCATTATTGACGATGTCTTCTCAAAAAGATCTTTCATAGTCAAAGAATTTTCAACATGTAACCAAAGGCCAATTAGTCTGAGGAGAAAATGAGAAAAGGCAAGAGTGAATCTGATGACTATCGATAGAAGCCATTAAAAAGTAACTCCTCATTAAGAGATAAACTCTACAGATTAAAAATCCATCTGGCTTCCCGATGTAAAAGCTCCTCAGTCAGATTGCCTCCCCAAATGCTACCAAGAATTTGGTCCACCACCATAACCTGGATGCCATTATGTCTACCAGAATGTGATTCCAAGAAATGTGAGGCCACCGATGAAATGGGCTTACCCTTCTCTGAGTCACTGGCTGCTGTGTTGATGTTTGAGATGTGTTGTATCCGGCGACGGACCTCTTGGCTGGTCTGACCCACATATTTCTTCGGACATTTACAAAAAAGAAGATAAACCACATTCCTTGAGCGACAATGTGCATAAAATTTTGTTGTTATTGTTTCTGGAAAGACAGCAACATGAAAATTATCAGTGGCCACCATATATGGGCAAACATTGCAATTTCCACAAGGGAAGGTACCAGCAAGATGACATCCTGTGCCAGTCCTAGTGGTTAGTCGTTTAAAATGACTAGTCGTTAAGTAATCCTTCAAATTTCTGGCTTTCCTAGCTATCAGTTTAGGTGTATCTGATAAGAGGGGTTTTAATTTCAGTTCACTAAGTAAGATGTTCCAGTACTTACTTAGTATGCCATGAACATCTTGCCACTGATTGTTATACGTTGTAATTATATTGATGGTATCCAAATTCTACCGAGTCCGTGGCTGTAAGAGAGACAGTCTACCACTTTTTTTTAGAGGTTTGAAAGGCCCGAGAAATGACCTTTTGAGGATAACCTCGTTCGGTGAATCTAGATGTCAAATCATGTGCCCCATCCCGAAAATCAGTCTCCATGCTGCAATTTCGTCTTACCCTTAGGAACTGCCCTTTGGGAATATCATGGCGTAGATGCCTGGGATGAAAACTCGTAAAGTGCAGCAGGCTATTTGTCGCAGTAGCTTTCTGATGGAGTTTGGTCTGGATCTGTGTTCCCACCTTCATTATCTTCAAATCCAAAAAATCAACAGTAGTCTCTGATAGGGAGGCTGTCAAAGAGATGTTTAGAGCATTGTTATTCAATTCGGCAATAAATGCCCAACAGTCAGATTTAGAACGGGTCCACAAAATCAGAATATCGTCAATGTATCTAAACCAATGTAAGACATGCCCACTGAAAGCCTGCGACGGGCGCACAACTGTCTCCTCCCACCACCCCAAAAAGAGGTTGGCATAGGAAAGAGCACAGCGGGCACCCATCGCAGTTCCAGAGGCCTGTCTATAAAAGACACGGTCAAATACAAAGTAGCTGTTAGATAATACAAAGGATAGTAAATCCAAAAGGAATGAGTGGTGTCTTCGATCACCTGGATATTGTTTTCAAGAAAATAGGAAACCGCTTCTATACCTAAAGTATGGCCAATGCAGGTATATAGCGATTCAACATCCATGGTAACAAGAATTGTGTTTTTGGGAACAGATAAGTCATGGAGCTGTCAAATGAGATGAGACGAGTCTTGGACATATGAACCTAAAGGAATAACAAATGGTTTCAGAAAATGGTCCAAATAAATACATGGTCTCTCAAACAAACTGCCAATGCCCGCCACGATGGGCCTACCTGGTGGCTCGCTAATTGACTTGTGTACTTTTGGAAGCAGGTACAGGGTAGGGACCACCGGATGTTGGGTAGTTAGGAACGTGAGTTCCTTTTTCGTCAGAATTCCATTATTTCTAGCCGAGGCAAGCAAATGATCCAATTTCTTTTTAAACACACAGGTGGGATCAGTGGGCAAAACCTGATAGCAAGAGGTATTGTTTAATTGTCTTTTAGCTTCTTTTAGGTACATCTCAATAGGCCAAAGAACGATGTTCCCACCCTTATCTGCCTCTTTGATAACGAATAATGTATTTGATTTCAGCTTTGTTAAAGCCGCTCTCTCTTTTGGACTCAGATTTTCTCCATGATGATTTTGCATATGGAGTTTAGTGATCTCATTGCTGACCATGTCATAGAAGATTTGTACAGTTGGAAACAAAGAAAAAGAGGGGGTGGCTTGTGACGGCAATCGCCACAGATTTTTATCAAAGCCGCTACCAATACCCTCATTCTCTTCCAAAAGTCCAATAATGTCCCGAAAGGCTTGCCTCTTATCCATTGGCAATGTATCAATAACTGAAGGTTGATGGTAAAGAAGTTTAAAAGTTAATTGTCTACAAAACATATATAAATCCTTTGTCAGAGTGAATTTATCCAATCTATTCATTGGAGCAAAGGATAGTCCTTTCGATAACAGTGATTTTTCCAAATCCGATAACTCATATTCTGATAGGTTCATGATCTGTAGATTACCTGTATCAGGTGTAATGTCCACGTCGCTCATCTCTTTCGGTTGTTCCTCAGCACTCGTCTGTATGTTGGAGACCATTGTTTGTAGCGTCGGCCTTTTTTCTTGTAGTTGGACACGTTTGCGACGACCTCACCTGCTACGCCTTCTGGATCGCTGGTCCCTGATGATTAAAAAATCATCACTAGTGGATGATTCACTGGCCAAACTAGAAGCACTTTTGTTTATGCCTTGCTGTCAAACTCTGATTGTGGCATTTAACACGCGCTTCTGGCCACCGGGCCCGAAATTCGCCCACCGGTGACCAACGTCACGTGATCGCAGATCACAGGTGGGTTGGCATGACAACCTGAGGTCTCGTGGAGAACTCTATGGTTGTCACTGCCAGTTTGCTGTGAGCGCCGCCCAGTTGTTGGCGCTCATAACAAGTAAGGTATTCTGCTACTTACAGGTGATCAGCTCTTTTACATACAGGCAATGATCACATCCGGCTATGGCAGCTTCTACTGAAGCATGCCAAAAGTAAAAAAAAATGTTTTTAAAAATATTAAAAATTAAAAAAATATAAAAGTTCAAATCACCCCCATTTCGCCCCATTCAAAATAAAATAATTAAAAAACTCAAACATACACATATTTTGTATCACTGTGTTCAGAATCGCCCGATCTATCAATAAAAAAAAATATTAACCTGATCGCTAAACATCATAATGAGAAATTCAAAGCGCCAGAATTACTTTTTTTTAGTCGCCATGACTTTGCATTAAAATGCAATAACGGGTGATCAAAAAATCGTATCTGCACTAAAATGGTTTCAATAGAAACATCAGCTCAGCACGCAAAAAATAAGTCCTCACCAAACCCGAAATCACGAGAAATGGAGACGCTATAGGTCTCGGAAAATGGCACATTTTTTTTAAACAAATTTTGGATTGTTTTTATCACTTAAATATAAAAAAAACTAGACATGTTTGTTGTCTATGAAAATGTAATGACCTGGAGAATCAAAATGGTAAGTCAGTATTAGCATTTGGTGAACATAGAAACAAAAATTTGTGGAATTGCACTTTTATTGTAATTTCACCGCACTTGGAATTTTTTTCCCATTTTTATGTACAGTACAGACCAAAAGTTTGGACACACCTTCTCATTTAAAGATTTTTCTGTATTTTCATGACTATGAAAATTGTACTTTCACCCTGAAGGCATCAAAACTATGAATTAACACATGTGGAATTATATACTTAACAAAAAAGCGTGAAACAACTGAAATTATGTCTTAAATTCTAGGTTCTTCAAAGTAGCCACCTTTTGCTTTGATGACTGCTTTGCCCACTCTTGACATTCTCTTGATGAGCTTCAAGAGGTAGTCACCGGAAATGGTTTTCACTTCACAGGTATGCCCTGTCAGGTTTAATAAGTGTGATTTCTTGCCTTATAAATGGGGTTGGGACCATCAGTTGTGTTGTGCAGAAGTCCTATACTGATTACTGAATAGACTGTTAGAATTTGCATTATGGCAAGAAAAAAGCAGCTAGGTAAAGAAAAATGAGTGGCCATCATTACTTTAAGAAATGAAGGTCAGTCAGTCCGAAAAATTGGGAAAACTTTGAAAGTGTCCGCAAGTGCAGTTGCAAAAACCATCAAACGCTACAAAGAAACTGGCTCACATGAGGACCGCTCCAGGAAAGGAAGACCAAGAGTTACCTCTGCTTCTGAGGATAAGTTTATCCGAGTCACCAGCCTCAGAAATCGCAGGTTTACAGCAGCTCAGATTAGAGACCAGGTCAATGCCACACAGAGTTCTAGCAGCAGACACATCTCTACAACAACTGTTAAGAGGAGACTTTGTGCAGCAGGCTTTCATGGTAAAATAGCTGCTAGGAAACCACTGCTAAGGACAGGCAACAAGCAGAAGAGACTTGTTTGGTCTAAAGAACACAAGGAATGGACATTAGACCAGTGGAAATCTGTACTTTGGTCTGATGAGTCAAAATTTGAGATCTTTGGTTCCAACCACCGTGTCTTTGTGCGAAGCAGAAAAGGTGAACGGATGGACTCTACATGCCTGGTTCCCACCGTGAAGCATGGAGGAGGAGGTGTGATGGTGTGGGGGTGCTTTGCTGGTGACACTGTTGGGGATTTATTCAAAATTGAAGGCATGCTGAACCAGCATGGCTACCACATCATCTTGCAGCGGCATGCTGTTCCATCCGGTTTGCATTTAGTTGGACCATCATTTATTTTTCAACAGGACAATGACCCCAAACACACCTCCAGGCTGTGTAAGGGCTATTTGACCAAGAAGGAAAGTGATGGGGTGCCTCGCCAGATGACCTGGCCTCCACAGTCACCAGACCTGAACCCAATCGAGATGGTTTGGGGTGAGCTGGACTGCAGAGTGAAGGCAAAAGGGTCAACAAATGCTAAGCATCTCTGGGAACTCCTTCAAGATTGTTGGAAGACCATTTCTGGTCACTACCTCTTGATGCTCATCAAGAGAATGCCAAGAGTGTGCAAAGCAGTCATCAAAGCAAAAGGTGGCTACTTTGAAGAACCTAGAATATGACATAATTTCAGTTGTTACACAATTTTTTTGTCATGTATATAATTTCACATGTGTGAATTCATAGTTACCTGTATTAGGTTAATTGATTCTTGTTGTACTCCATAATATGATGCAGGACAGTGGAACTAGAATAGGATAAATACTGAGATGCAGGACCACAAAAAATGTGAGATCGCAGAAAAGAAATAAGAGGCACAAAAAGATGGATAGTAATGCAGTTATACCTACTATGTTGTATGTGGTATACAGTACAGCGCTTCAGTTAATTACTGTGGGTAAGGAAAAAAGTTTAGGAAAAACTATTTGAAGACGTGGATACTAATAGTCAGAATGAAACATTATTCTTACCAGTGGTGGTCAGGGGACACGTGCGCCATGTGGGACGTGGTATCGACCGCTTGTCCTGTGCGTACGTGGGCTATAGTGTGTGATTTATATGCTTAGAGGCATGGAAATAGTAGTGCGCCAACCGGAAGTCTCCAACCGATTGAAACTCTTGGCGGAGAGGGTTTGTAACTGATTGTGCATTGTAGACAAGGGTAGGTGCCAGTATTTGATTTGTGTAAAAATCTTTGAATTGGGCCCTTCCCAAGTCTTGCCTATATCGGCCTTAATCAGGGAGTCACGAATGTTGCTGGGGTGCTTATAACAGGGTAGAAAAAGGTTTTGAAACTCTGGGATGTCAGGATGAGCTAAACCCAAAAGGCCCCAGATATCCTACACAAAACCATAGGTAAACATTGGGGCCTTTTGGGTTTAGCTCATCCTGACATCACTGAATTTGTCTACAATGCACACAGTGTAGTAACGTACAGAAGGGAGATTCCTTTTATCATCCCCATTTAGGCAAGAAATACCCAATCAAAGACTATGCTACCTGTGACACAAATTATGCTGTTTATCTTATTAAGAGCCCCATGGACTCCTCTATATCGGCGAAACATCTCAAGCCATTAAGGATAGAATAAGCAAGCACAAATCTACCATTAGATGTAAAAACATACTTCTTCCGATACCTTACAATTTTCACACAGTTGGTCACAATGTTTCACAGTTAAAATTCCAAGTCATAGAACATGTCCCATTACCAAGACGTGGGGATGATCATATCAGAATTCTCAAAAGGCGTGAATCTTATTGGATTCATGAATTACAAACCCTCTCCCCCAAGGGTCTCAATCGGGACTATAATTTACTATCTATTATGTAAATTCTTGTGATACTCACTATGACTACTTTGGTCAAACTTAATGATATTTTGTATTTCTCTTACTATGATTCTGTGAATCTACTATGATATTTAGCTTCCACGACATTGTACACACAAAATATATGTATATATATATTATTTGGCTTTGCTTATATAACTATTGGATCGCCTAACTAATGTGATTTATTCTCTATTACAGAACCGCCTATACCGAACACAACTAGCTTTCCTTAGCATGCTCCCTCTCCTTGGATCCATCCTGTTTCCCCACTCGACTGCATTAATAATCCTGCTATATACTCCTAATTTGTCAATTTTTATTTTTTATTTTTTAAGTTACTATTTTTATCTGGCACATATATACATCAATACAACATACCTACCATAGTGTTTATTATCATTCATGCTTTATGTATACACCATAAGTTGAACAATATACTTCTTTCATTTTCTTCTTTTTCATTTTTATACTTTATTTTTCTTTACTAACATCGCACTATTACAACTTCATGTAACAAACACAGAGCGTCTCTTTATGTATAGAACGCTGTCCAATGTGACATCCTGTTGTTGGAACGCAGGATAATATGACTTCCTGTCTGTGGAGCGCAACTCTGACGCAACTTCCGGTTGGAGATGTCCTGTTGGCGCGCTACTATTTCCATCCCTCTAAGCATATAAATCACACACAATAGCCCACATACTCACAGAACAAGCGGTGGATACCACATACCACATGGCGCACTTGTCCCCTGACCACCACTGGTAAGATTAATGTTTCATTCTGACTATTGGTATCTACGACTTCAAATAGTTTTTCCTAAACTTTTTTTCCGTACCCACAGTAATTTAATGAATCGCTATATACCACATACAACATAGTAGGTATAACTCCATTACTATCCATCTTTTTGTGCCTCTTATTTCTTTTCTGCGATCTCACATTTTTTTGTGGTCCTGCAGCTCAGTATTTATCCTATTCTAGTTCCACTGTCCTGCATCATATTATGGACTACAACAAGAATCAATTAACCTAATACAGATAGTCCATACTTTATATTATTGTCCCTTTTACACCATATATTTGATTTATCATACTTTCTTCACCATTACATATTCTAATTTTTTCACACTGACAGAGTTTTTGAAACCCATATCTTATTTATTTACTTTTATCCCTGCAAACTGCAGTCGGTAGGTTTTTCCTACTCCTCCTACCTTTATCCCCCTCTTCCATCACTTGATCACAGGTTTTGACTTACTGTTTACTATATCTCACAGATATTTTTCTTGTATATATTATTTTTTGCATTATTTGCACATTTGACTATGAGGATTTATCACATATTCAATTATTTATCCTATATTGTATCGCAGACTGATGAAGGTCTATGATAGACCGAAACGTCTCTTTTGTTTGCAGACTGCTTAATAAATTTCTTCTTAAAAGATACATATGAAGTTGAGTGCCAAGTTTCTTATTTATCACATTGGTTTGGGTAACCCACTTGTGCACCTCACGGCAGTGCCACGCGATATTTCACACAATAACTAGGGTAAGACACATCAAAAACAGTAGAATGTAGGCTGAAATGCCACAATTTGTAGCCCACAGATAGATCTGGCGTTTGATGGAGATACCAGACTGTTCAATATGTGGCCTGTATTTTTAAATTTTGTACCCCAAAATAGTGTTTAGAAATAGGGAAACAGACAGCAAAAACAGTGGAATGCAGGCCTGAAATGCCACAATTTGTAGGCAACAGATAGATCAGGCGTCTGATGGAGATAACACACTGTTAAATATGTGGCCTAGATTTTTTATTTTGGCCACCAAAATTGTGTCAAAGTAGGCTATGACACTACAAAAAAAATTATTTGGAGGACTAAAATTGTAAAATATTTAGCGCAATGATATGCGATGTGTGTGGCGGACAAAACACAGTTAAATATATGAACTGTAGCTAAATATTTTTTGGCAGCTAGATATTTTTTTGGGCAGCTAAATTGTATAAAAAATTTTTATGAGACACTCCAAAAAATACTTCAGTACCACAAAAAAATGCCAGAATTTTCTGCACTCTCAGATGTGATGCAAAGCCGTTTAAAAATGCTGGATTTTCACGCTGTTGTATTAAAAGGATCTGGCTGTAGTCTGCAGTGTCAACAAGCGAATGGAGAAAAAAAAGGTCTGGATTGCTTTGGAATAAAATAATCAGAATTAAGGTGCCAAAAAAAATTATTCCTAGCCACTGATGCCTGGAGCTAGGTATATATGTAAAAGGCAGCAGTAGCAGACAATAATGCACCCTTTTGATGTATGCAATGATATCTATATATCCACATACAGTGCCTGCATGCCTTGCACTGATGTATATACGCACTTACATTCCCTGCCTACCTTGTACTGCAATCTATATACCCCGTAATTAGTCCTTAGAAGGGCTGTTGGTTTAGCTGGATTTGTGGATTCTATGACGTTATACCCACACTTACTAAACACAGCACAAATATGTCCCTATCTCTCCCTACACTTTCTGATTTTGGACGTGACTGTGAGGAGCAGGGCGGTGGCAGGTCTCTTATAGACCTGACGACACTGTGCGGCCAGCCATTCATTGTAATACCACAACAAAGATGGCTGCGGCATTACAGTGCGTGGCAGACAATCCCTACATGTTGATTGGTGCTCTAAAGAGCACCAAACTTGCAGAGCGGGGACCTGAGCTCTTACCAAATACTCTTGGAAATGTTCGGTGCTCGCCGAGTGCTGCGAGTATAGCGATACTTGGGCGAGTACTGAGTAGTGGCGAGCATGTTCGCTCATCACTAGACTCAACGTTATAATTTTTGTGAGGCACTTGGGTGTTCACTGTGCTCATCTCACATCTAAATAAATTCCATGGGAGGTCTAGTTTCCAAAATGGGGTCACTTGTGGGAGATTTCCACTGTTTAGGCACATCATGGGCTCTGAAAACATAACATGACGCCTGCAGACCACTCCATCAAAGTCTGCAATCCAAAATGTCACTTCTTCCATTCCAAGCCCTGCCGTGCACCCAAACAGTGGTTTTTCCCCACATATGGGGAGTCGATGTACTCAGAA
Organism: Oophaga sylvatica; assembly: GCA_033576555.1. NCBI lineage: Eukaryota > Metazoa > Chordata > Amphibia > Anura > Dendrobatidae > Oophaga > Oophaga sylvatica. Next base: position 3,937,678 of record JARQOD010000005.1, on the reverse strand, counting down.
GAAATTTCACAACAACTTTAGTGGTCCATTTTCTCCATTTACACTTGTGAAAATAAAAAAAATCATTGTTGAAAGATCAGTTTTGGGTAAAAAATGTGATTTTTATTTTCAAGGCTCTATGTTCTAAACTTCTGTGACATACGAAAAAAGGTTGCACTCTATCATACTAAAGCATGTCAATATAGAATATGGGAAATTTTTAATAGCAATACGGCTTTGGAGCATTAGGAAAAATTTGAGACGCTTAGTATAAAATTTAACCAAATATTATTTGCCCATCAACCATCGTCAAGGTGGTCTCAACTCTGATGGGTCCCTAACCTGTGTGAATACCTCTCTAGGCTGATATCTGAATTCCTGGGTGAATGTGGACACCTCTGTCGGCAATGCATGCATTTATGAAATTTTGAATAGCAATACGGTTTTGGAGTATTAGGAAAAATTTGAGACGCATAGTATAAAATTTGGCCAAATATTATTTGCCCACCAAATTCACATATTCTATATTAACATGCTTTAGTATGATAGAGTGCAACCTTTTTTCATATGTTGTATATGGGGGTAGCTCCTCCTGGTTTGCACCTATTCACATTAGTCTGGATGTGAGAGTCAGGTTTTTTTGTCTTCTAAACTTCTGTGAACCACATGGGGTTTAAAGTGCTCACCACACAGCTAGGTAAGTTCCTTGAAGGGTCTAGTTTCCAAAATGTGGTCACTTGTAGGGGTTTTCCAATGTTTAGGCACATAAGGGGCTTTTCAAATGTGACATGGTGTCTGTTTTCAATTCCAGCCAATTTTGCGTTCAAAAAGTAATAAGGTGCCCTTCCTTCTGAGCCCTGCCGTGCACCCAAACAGTGGCTTTCCCCACATATGGGATGTCGGCATACTCAGGAGAAATTGCACAACAACTTTAGTCATCCATTTTCTCCTTTTACACTTGTTAAGATAAAAATATTGTTGCTGAAAGATCAGGTTTGGGGAAAAAATTTGATTTTTTTTTTTATTTTCATGGCTCTACATTCCAAACTTCTGTGAAGCACCTGGGGGTTCAAAGTGCTCATCACACAGCTAGATAAGTTCCTTGAAGGGTCTAGTTTCCAAAATGGGGTCACTTGTGGGGTTTTCGAATATTTAGGCACATAAGGAGCTCTTCAAACGCGACATGGTGTCCACTCACAATTCTAGCCAATTTTTCGGTCAAAAAGTCAAAAGGTGCTCCTTCCCCCCAGATATGCGGTATCGGCGTATTCAGGACAAATTGCTCAACAACTTTAGATGACCATTTTCTAATTTTACCCTTGAGAAAAAAAAATCATTGCTTAAAGTTCATTTTTGTGACTAAAAAGTTAAATGTTAATTTTTTCCTTCCATGTTTCTTCAGCTGCTGTGAAGCACCTGAAGGGTTAATAAACTTCTTGAATGTGGTTTTGATCAGCTTGAGGGGTACAGTTTTTAGAATGGTGTCACTTCTGGGTATTTTCTTTCATATAAACCCTTCAAAGTGACTTCAAATGTAATGTGGCCTCTAAAAAAAAAATGTAAAAATTTGTTGAAAAAATGAGAAATCGCTGCTCAAACTTTAACCCTTATAACTTCCTAACAAAAAAAATGTTGGTTCCAAAATTGTGCTGATGGAAAGTAGACATGTGGGAAATGTTATTTATTAACTATTTGGGGGTTTGTCTCTCTGAATTAAGGGCATAAAAATTAAAAGTTTGAAAATTGAGAAATTTTCGCCAAATTTCCATTTTTTTTTCACAAATAAAGACAAGTCATATCGAATAAATTTTACCACTATCATAAAGTACAATATGTCAAGAGAAAATAGTATCAGAATCACCAGGATCCGTTGAAGCTTTCCATAGTTATGACATCATAAAGTGACGGTGGTCAGAATTGTAAAAATTAGCAGGGTCAGAAAGGTGAAAACAGGCTAGGTCTCAAAGGGGTTAAATTCCAGTAAAAAAAGGCCATTAGTTTGCTGGAATTCCAACAAATTGTTAATTTCACTTCTAGTTTTCAGTCCTGTTTGAGAAATATAGGTGACCTACATTTTGGTCAGAAGAGTTCCCTGTAAGTAGAACACGTAGTGTCCAATGCAAAGCCCCCCTGCTGTAAAGGTCAGCGTACATATTAGACCAAAGTCAGCTGAACACTCCAATATCAGTGGGATTAACTGACCATCAATGAAGACCTCAGAATCCCATTCAACAGATGATTTGGGGAAGAGAAGGATTCTTCCTTTTTGTTTTCTTTGGCGAAACTTCTTCCCTGGAGGAATCTGATAGCAGTGATATCTGACAGCAACTTATTCCTCCCTCCCATTGGTTGTGCCGAGCATTCATGTGTCTAGAGAATAGCAATCCACCGAGTCTACCATTAGCCAACAGTGACCACATGTGTATAACCAGCTCCAGGTGTAGGAGAACGTAGACCACCGATCTGAAAGTCCTCACCACTGGTCTGTGCTATTCATGGACATGTTGGGTCCTGCAGTCAGTTAGATTTAATTTACAGCTGGACTCTGTTATGGGAAAACTTTGCTCCATAGAGCAGCAAATCTCAAAGAAAACAATTTCTTGGCCCAGATTTCTGGGCGGGTTGTGAATATCACGTTACATTTTCAGTGTTATGCAATGTGAATCAGTACAGCAAAATCACACACAAGAGGTAGGATCCAGTCACGGACATTTCATTAACAACGTAAGTATAAATGCTGAGGATAGAAAATAGTACTGAGAATACAGAAGGATTTTAGGTACGGTAGGATGATTTATAGATATTCTGTGGAAAGAAAGAAAGAAAGAAAGAAAGAGAGAAAGAAAGAAAGAGAAAGAAAGAAAGAAAGAAAGAAAGAAAGAAAGAAAGAAAGAAAGAAAGAAGAGAAAGAAAGAAAGAGAAAGAAACAAAGAAAGAAAAAAAGAAACAAGGACATGCAATATGTAAATAGACCTAGATAAGATAATGTTTATAGATGTTTGCACATTTATTTGTTTCCATTTCTCTTTCTACAGAAACCCTTCCTGGCATTATGATCCCATCTGATCCCATCACATTGGTTCTGTCTATTATTTTATGTCTTTTCTTTGTCCTGTTTTTCTTTGGAAAATAAAAAAAATGCTTATAATTTGCCCCCCGGACCTCGACCACTACCAATCATTGGAAATCTGCACATTCTGGACACGGAGAGACCATATCTGACAATGCAAGAGGTAACATTCAATAATTTGACTTTTTTATCCTAAATGTTTTTGATTCTGTTGTCTGGAAGGAATGGGAAGATGATAAGCCACAAAATGAAGAGAGTAAATATTTAAAGGGTTTGTTTATTGTGACTTTCTTCATACAGTTTGCTTGGATTTTTTGGCTTGAATATATATTCTATATACCGTATGTATATTTGTAGGCAAAGGAAAAAGGGAAAAATAGGAGGATAAGGTCAGCTCACCAGTCTCTGCAGCAGTCCACAATCTTCACACTCACGGAGCCACCTTGATCAGAGGCGATGGCTGTTGCAAAACGAGAGGAAAGAATCTCCAGCGCGGGAATAATAAAAAAATCAATATTTATTAGAAAATATTAAAATCCATCTTGGGTAGAAAAAACAGACAAAATTGCAGGTGGGGTCTTTGGTGGTCTGAAACCGACGGTCGATTTTATACTACCAATGACCCCACTTGCAATTTTGTCTGTTTTTTCTACCCAAGATGGATTTTAATATTTTCTAATAAATATTGATTTTTTATTTATTCCCGCGCTGGAGATTCTTTCCTCATATATGTATATATAGAATGTATCGAATATACAGTATATATGGTATATATATATATGTTTCCTCACACATTTTTCGAGTCACATAGAGAAGCATAAAAAATGGTCACAACTAGATTACAATGAATTTTAAAAAACTCTATGTATCTCTAAAAAATCACAAAAAGTAACAACAGAAGTCACAATCAAAAACTCTGTGTTTGTACCTCATTTTATGTATATAAAGATATCAGTCATTCATTGTACAAGAGGAGGAGGAGGTGATCTGTGATCTCGCCTATTGTAAATGGTGGATCCTGCATTATCTACAACATATACAACATGGTCTTGTACAGGAGGAGGTGGTGAGCTGTGATATCATTTATTGTGAATGATGGATCTTATATTATCTAAAATATTGATAAGTATTACATATATTTACACATCCAGATAGTTATAATCAATTACTGTATACTTTAGGATAGGGTTGAGCGAAACAGGTCGGTCAATTTCAAAAACACAGACTTTCGCCAAAGTCGGGGTTCACTGAGTGAAACACGACCATAGCGTGAGGTCGGTCACGTGTTCGGTGACCATTGCGCCAAAGTCGGTTTTCCCATACTACAGTACTACTGTGTGCAGTGACAGTCGAGGAATTACTTGTGTGCAGCAGCAGAACTGATTATTAGGCTGCCTGCCAGTGAGAAGGGGGAAATTTCTTTTGTGCAGCAGCAGAGCTGATTATTAGGCTGCCTGCCAGTGAGAAGGGGGAAATTTCTTTTGTGCAGCAGCAGAGCTGATTATTAGGCTGCCTGCTACCTGTATTGCTGTGTGTACACTGCTGTGCAGACTGCTTTTTAAAACAGCACCTACACAGCACTAATACTTTTCTTCATTTTTTCTGCATAGTTACCGAGTGTTCATTTTTTCCCACAACGTATAGAGCTATATGCTCCTCACACTACCGTGTACCGGCTGGTATCAAGGACAAATACATGCTGACTATCGGTGTGTGACTCTGGAAATATATACGGAGATTGCAATTTTCCCCAAAACCGTATACAGCTGGTATCTTCTGATACAGTACCGTTTTTCTGCCTTCTGTATTACGGTCAAATCCATAGTGAGAGAGCGTGTGTGTGTTACTCCTGAAATATGTACAGAGATTTAAAATTCCCCCAACACTGTATACAGCTGTATGCTACTGATACAGTACACTTTTTCTGATTTTCAAATTCAGGTGTTATCCAGACTGAGACTGTGAGGCTAAGTTCACACGTTGCGGAATTGCCGCGGAAATTTCCGCGGCAATCCCGCACTTCTCCCGCGGGAAATACGCATTTTTATTGGTATGTGTATTCCCACCAGAAACTAGCGTTTTGCAAGCGTAATTAGCTTGCAGAATGCTAGCGTTTTCCTAGCGATCTGTAGCATCGCTTGGAAAACTGATTGACAGGTTGGTCACACGAGTCAAACATAGTGTTTGACACGTGTGACCAACTTTTTACTATTGATGCCGCTTATGTCGCATCAATAGTAAAAAGATCTAATGTAAAAATAATAATTAAAATAATAAATAATGATATTCTCACCTTCCGGCGGCCCCCGCAGCCTTCCCGCCTTCAGCGACGCTCCCGGCAACTCCCGGTCCCAAGGATGAATTGCGACAAATCACCCCGATGACGTAGCATCACGCGAGACCGCTACGCCATCTGGGTGATTCTCGCAAAGGACTCTTGGGACCGGGAGTTGCCGGGAGCGTCGCTGAAGGCGGGAAGGCTGCGGGGGCCGCCGGAAGGTGAGAATGTCATTATTTATTATTTTAATTGTTGTTTTAACCAGGGATATGGTACCCAGGGTCTGGAGGAGAGTCTCCTCTCCTCCAGACCCTGGGTACCACCGCACATGAACCGCTTACATTCCGCAAAATTAATGAACATGTTGCTATTTTTTCCGTGAAGCGTTTTTTTCGCAGAAAAAAACGCAACATGTGGCCAAAACATGCGGAATCAATTAACATGTATAGGATGCTTAATGCTTGCGTTTTTTTCGCGTTTTTACCGTGGAAAATCGCGGAAAAAACGCGAAAAAAACGCAAATTTTCCTGAACGTGTGCACTTAGCCTGAGAGTCTGTGTCTGATTAAAATTTTTCACCTTCACCATATACAGCTGTACGCTTCTGACACTGTACCATATATCTGCAGTTATTTTGGGTACATTTCCACAAACATGAGGAAGTATGGTGGAAGAGGCCGCGGACGTGGTTGGGGTGGGCCACCTGGTACTGATGGTGGTGGTGCATTTGCTGGTAGTGCCAAAAGCACAATAGCACCTAAGGCAGGAGGTGTTGAGCCTGCGTCATCGTCTGGCTCCAGAAGGCCTGGAAGGCTCCCTTTTCTGGGATTATGTAAACCGCTTTTAAAGCCGGAGCATCAGGAACAGGTTGTGGCTTACATTGCCGAAAGAGCCTCCAGCTCTATCTCCTCCTCTTCTGAAGTTTAAAAAAATCCAAGCACTCAGTCGTCAGTGCAGGCTTCTGGTCAGGAGCAACCCCTTTCCTTGTGTTTCTTCTCCCCCCTACCAAAAGTGAAGGATGCGGCAGGCCACACTTCAGATTACTCCATGGAGCTCTTTTCACATAACATGCCTGGGTTATCAAGTCCAATTCTGAATTCCCCAGTCCAACATGAATCTGACATGGAGTGCACTGATGCACAGCCACTGCTAGATGATTGTGCTAGTACATTCAACCAGAGCACTACATTGCCCTTGCAGTGTACTGAGCCAGAATGTGACCCTGAGGAAACTCAGGTGCCCCTTCCCGCATACTCTACCACCTTACACTCTGACACATAGGAAGGTGCAGATGAAAATGAACAGGAGGTGATGGATGACCCAGTTGTTGACCCTGATTAGCATCCAGTGGGGGAAGATAGTGCCGCTGGCAATTGCTCAGTAGAGGAGGAGGATCCGCAGCAGGTATCGACATCGCAGCTGGGGGTAACTTTCAGGTGCGTAGCAGGCAAAAAAGGTGTTAAAAAACAAAAAGAGTTGCAGGACAGCTTGGCCAGACGGTCAAATTAGCACAGCGTGCAAGCCCTGAAAATTTATACCATAATAGGAAGAGTCCAGTGTGGCACTTTTTTGACCAAAATCCTATTGATGAGGCAAAGGTTATCTGTAAGAGTGCCGAAGGACCTTTAGCCGAGGGAAAAATCTCAGAAATTTGAATACCAGTTGCATGCTTAGACATTTAAACACCATGCACTTGCATGCGTGGACGGAATACAAAACCTCAGGTAGCACATGTGCATCGGCTCCGACGGAAGTTAGCCAGCAACACTCCATTGCTTCCCGCACTGTAAGCCCACCGATTGCCACACCACCAGCAAGAAATTTTGAGGTGTCGTCGCAAGGCCAAAGCAGTCAGGGAATCACAATGTTTTTGCAATGAAAGACTGCATCTAGGCCATCACCACCACCACCACCATCACCAACCCCCTATCAGTCCGTCATGTCTACCGATAGTTCCCCCATATGCAGCTCTCAAGTCCAGCTCACCCTACCAGACACTCTGAGTAGGACAAGAAAGTACTCATCCTCTCATCCACGTACACTGGGTTTGAATGCCTACATTGCCAAACTGATCTCATTAGAGATGATGCCCTTCTGTTTGGTTGAAAGCGCAGCATTCCGAGAGCTCATGGCCTACGCTGTCCCACGCTATGACCGACCCAGTCGCCACTTCTTTTCTAGAAAAGCCATCCCTGCCCTCCACCTGCATGTGAAAGAACGCATTGTCCATGCACTCAAACAATCAGTGACTGGAAATGTGCACCTCTCAACAGATGCATGGGCCAGTAGGCATGGCCAGGGCCGTTACGTGTCCATCACTGCGCACTGGGTTAATGTGGTAGATGCAGGGTCCACAGGGGACAGCGGCAGTGACACAGTGCTGCCTAGCCAACGGTATAGGCAACAGTTGGCTGTAGGCGTTCGACTCAGCTCCTTCTCCTCCAGAAGCGAAAGGTCGTCAAAAGAGGGCAGTCGCACGAGCACTCCATCCGAAACTGCCAGTGTTGCACACGAGGTGTCCCACTATCAAACAGCTAGTGGTAAGCGTCAGCAGGCTGTTTTAAGAATGATGTCTTTGGGCGACAACAGACACACCGTGGATGTACTGGCCGACTACTTGCAGCGAGAAACTGTGTCATGGCTGGGCAGTCTACATCTTGAGCCAGGCAAGGTAGTCAGTAATTTTGTGGCAGCAAAAGCTCTGGCAAAACTCAGACACATACCTTGCCTGGCTCACACCTTAAACCTGGTGGTGCAGTGCTTCTTAAATAATTATCCGGAGTTACCAGCCCTGCTCCATGAAGTGGGAAGACTGTGCTCGTACATCCATCGCTCGCCCGTAGACTCCAGTCGTATGCAGAGGCTGCAGTGATCGCTCCACCTCTGGACACCTGGCCTGAATTGGCACAAAATGCCTTACAGGAGCTTGCTTGCCGTGCTGGTAGTGTGCTATCTGAAAGAGTCTTCAGTGCTGCAGGGTCAATCCTGACAGAAAGAAGGACCCGTCTGTTGACGCAAAATGTTGATAATCTAACCTTCATTCAAATGAACCATGCATGGGTTTTAAAGGATTTTGTCCCACCTTCCACTGATGACACATAGGTTGCCAGAAAAATGGCTCGCTTTGTCCTCCTCTTCCTCTGACTTCTCAAATTCCTCCATTTGCAGCTGCTTTACGTCCATTATACACCTCAACATATGCCATTTTTGCCATCTTCCAATCTGGGCTGTTCCCCCCCTCCTCCACCTCACAAGTTTTCATATTCTGGTGTGATCTATACTGAGCCTGTGAGAGCCTGTGTCTGATTCTGGGAAAATATACGTAGATTTTACATTTCCGCAACCCTGTATTCAGCTGTACGCTTCTAATACATTACCCTTTTTCTACTTTTTAGATTCTGGTGTAATCCATACAGAGCCTGTGAGCATCTGTCTGTTACTCTGGAAATAAATATGGAGATGTACAATTAACCCTAGACTGTATACAGCTGTATGCTTTAGATACAGTACCCTTTTAGGAAGAAAATCCTCCTCCCCCACGACTATAAGTGCATCATTGTCACCTGTAACATTGGACCACATGTGTGATTATTTCTTGCGGATATTTTTTTATTCTTGTGTAATCCATACTGAGCCTTTGCTTTCTGCTCATATTTCTTAGCAGACTTCCCCAGTGCAATACTTACTATTAGATCATAGACATGTGAGTGCTTTCTTGAGTATTACACTCATTATCTTGGACTGTTCTTTGTATACGCTATGAGCGTTTTTTTAAATGTTTTTAACATGTGTGTTTAATATGGATTGGTCTTTTTGAATAAACTTGATATGCTTTGACTATATATCTGCTTGGTGATCCATTAATATATGCATGTGCCTCCTTTTTTGTGTTTTTTGCTACTTATAGTTATCCCACATGCAGTAGTGATCCCGTTTATTCTTATATTATTCTGAGGTGGTGCCCACTTAAATCTCCTTTCTTGCCATACTGAGCCTTTAAGCGTCAGTGTCTGCCTCCTGAAATATATACTGAGATTTAGAATATTTGGACAATACTATATATACCTGGTATCTGCTGATACAGTCCCTCTTTTTATTATTATATTCTTGTGTAATCCAGACTGAGCCTAAGAGCGTCTGTGTCTGCCTCCTGAAATATATACAGAGATTTAGAATATTTTCACTAAACAGGAGCTCGCTTGCCCTGAAAATAGTGTGCTATCATAAAGAGTCTTCTGGCTCAAGAAGGCCTGGAAGGCTCCCTTTACTGGAAGTAGGTAAACTGCTTTTAAAGCCGGAGCATCAGAACAGATTTTGGCTTACAATGCCGAAACAACCTCCATCTCTATAGCCTCCTCTTCTGAAGTTTCAAAAAATGCAAGGACTGAGTCGTCAGTGCAGGCTCTTGGTCAGAAACAACACCTGAACAAGAACAGTGCTTGAACCACAGGATGCACTTGGTCGCCCAAAATGCCTAAATAATCACGGCTGTTAATTCTTCCATGAAGGGATATCATTGACCCTGCGGATCTCCCCGAAATAGCACCCCAGATCATCACAGAACCTCCGCCATGTTTTATGGTTGGGAGAAGGCAGTCTGGATGGAATGCTTCTTTCGGCTGTCTCCAAACGTACACTCGTCCGGAGGTCTGAAATAGGGTAAACGATGATTCTTCTGAGAATATCACATGTTTCCACTGCTCGACGGACCAATTCTGAAGGTTTCTACACCACTCTAAACGCTTGGAAACATTTGTCATTGAAAGCAGCGGTTTTCGAATTGCAGCTCTTCCGTGGAATCCAAATTTGTTCAGCTCCCGACGAACAGTTTTCGTGGAAACTGGGTTCTGTAGGTGTTCATTGAGCTCAGCAGTGATTTTCGGATAGGTGGTCTTGCGATCCTCTCTCACAATTCGCTTTAGAATCAAACGGTCTCTCTCAGTCAACTTCGACTTTCGGCCAGATCTGTGCTTTGCTGCGGACGTTTTTCCTTCTCTTTCAAACGCAGTCATTACTTTTGAGACAGTACCTCCTGACACGCCAAGCATTCTGGCAATTTCGGTTACACTAGCGCCTGCCATACGACCACCAACAATTTGGCCTCTGGGAAAATCCGAGAGGTCTGCCATTGGTATCAGGTTCTCAACAATGTTGTTACAATTCTGCCAAACAAACAGTTAATTTACATACACTTATCACATAACACAAATAATCAACTACAAAACATTACCATATGTCACGGTTTTCATGTTTATAACATGTTCGAAGACAATGATGCCAAAAAGTTAGGTGTTTCCAATATTTTGTCCAACCCCTGTAATTGAAGAGAAGGTGATAGATGACCCAGTTGTTGACCCGGATTGGCATCCATTGGGGGAAGAGGGTGACGCTGCCAACAGCTCAGAAGAGGAGAAGGATCCGCAGCAGGCATCGACATCGTAGCAGCTGTTATCTGGCAGGCCCCTAGCAGTCTAAAAAGGTGTTTAAAAAAAAGGTGCAGGACAGCTTGGCCAGACGGTAAAATTAGCACAGCGTGCAAGCCCTGAAAACTTATACCATAGTAGGAAGAGTCCAGTGTGGCCCTTTTTTACCTAAATTGTGTTGATGAGGCAAAGGTTATCTGGAAGCAGTGCAGAAGGAGCTTTAGCCAAGGGAAAATTCTCAGAAATTTCAATACCAGTTGCATGCTTAGACATTTAATGAACATGCACTTGCAAGCATGGACAGACTACGAAACTTACAAATCCCCCCCCACCCTCAGGGCCGGTGTCAGCAACTGGTGCACCATGGCAAGTGCCGGTTCCCTGAGCAGGTGGGGGGCCGACTCTTGGGTGACTGCACTGGCACAGGGCCCCTCATAGTACAAAAATATGTGGCTCTGACGGTGGGAGGGCCCACTCACCGTCAGACACACCGGCTTACTATAGGGGCCCTGTGCCAGTGCCGTCGGCCACGAGTCGGCCCCACCTGCTTGCTCAGTGCCCCAGCACTTGCAATACTTACCTCTCCATGCTCCACCACTGTGACGTCTTGCGCGTTTCCTGACATTGACATTCAGGATAGAGAGTGCAATGACATCACGTCTGTACGCCCTCTGCCTAAACAGTCCAAGTGCAGAGAGCTGTAAGTTGGTGAAGCTGAGGAGTCCTGAGTAGAGCAGTGCACATCGAGGAGAGGTATTTGATTTTTCGTAATGTTTGGAGGAATATATGGGGAGCATTAGACACTGGATCATTAATAATGGGGCCCATTATATATGGCGCATTCTTTTGGGCCATAAGACACTGGAGCATCATACATGGGGCCCATTATATACTGGAGCACTGTAAAAGGGGGAAAACAGACTCTGGAGCAGCATTTTTGGGGCCCATTATACACTGGATCATTAATAATGGGGCACAATATATTTGGTGCATGATTTTGGCCCATAAAACATTGGAGCATCATCCATGGGGCCCAACATATCGTGGAGCATTCTAAATGGGGCAAATCAGACACTGGAGCAGCATCCATGGAGCCCATCATATACTGGAGCATTGTAAATGGGGGACAGCAGACACTGGAGCAGCATTTATGGGGCCCATTATACACTGGATCATTAATAATGTGGCCCATTATATATGGAGCTTTCTTTTGGGCCATAAGATACTGAAGCATCATCAATGGGGCCCATCATGTATTGTAGCATTCTAAATGGGGCAGATCAGATACTGGAGCAGCATTTACGGGGCCCATTATCCACTGTATCATTTATAATGGGGCCCATTATATATGGAGCTTTCTTTTGGCCCATAAGACACTGGAGCATCATCCGTGGGCCCATCATATACTGGAGCATTGTAAATGGGGGACAGCAGACACTGGAGCAGCATTTACGGGGCCCATTATACACTGGATCATTAATAATGGGGCCCATTATATATGGAGCTTCCTTTTGGCCCATAAGACGCTGGAGCATCATCCATGGGGCCCATCATATACTGGAGCATTGTAAAACGGGGAAAACAGACACTGGAGCAGCATTGACGGGGCCCTTTATACACTGGATCATTAATAATGGGGCACAATATATTTGGTGCATAATTTCGGCCATAAGACACTGGAGCATCATCCGTGGGGCCCAACATATCGTGGAGCATTCTAAATGGGGCAGATCAGACACTGGAGCAGCATGCATGGGGCCCATCATATACTGGAGCATTCTAAATTGGGCAGATCAGACACTGGAGCAGCATCCATGGGGCCCATCATATACTGGAGCATTCTGAAAGGGGGAGAACAGACACTGGAGCAGCATTTACGGGAACCATTATACACTGGAGCATTATAAATGGGGCCCATTATATATGGTGCATAATTTTGGCCCATAAGACACTGGAGCATTATCCGTGGGGCCCATCATATACTGGAGCATTCTAAATGGGGCAGATCAGACACTGGAGCAGCATCCATGGGGCCCATCATATACTGGAGCATTCTGAAAGGGGGAGAACAGACACTGGAGCAGCATTTCCTGGAACCGTTATACACTGGAGCATTATAAATGGGGCCCATTATATTTGGAGCATTATTTTGGCCCATTAGACACTGGAACATCATCCATGGGCCCATCATATACTGGAACATTGTAAAACGGGGAAAACAGACACTGGAGAAGCATTGACGGGGCCCTTTGTACACTGGATCATTAATAATGGGGCACAATATATTTGGTGCATAATTTTGGCCCATAAGACACTGGAGCATCATCCGTGGGGCCCAACATATCGTGGAGCATTCTAAATGGGGCAGATCAGACACTGGAGCAGCATGCATGGAGCCCATCATATACTGGAGCATTCTAAATGGGGCAGATCAGACACTGGAGCAGCATCCATGGGGCCCATCATATACTGGAGCATTCTGAAAGGGGGAGAACAGACACTGGAGCAGCACTTACGGGAACCATTATACACTGGAGGATTATAAATGGGGCCCATTATATATGGAGCATTATTTTGGCCCATTAGACACTGGAGCATCATCCACGGGGCCCATCATATGCTGGAGAATCATATGGGGTTAATTATTTATGGGGCATCATATAGGGTATGGAGCATCATATGGGGCACATATGGGGCCTATTCTGTATGGAGCATTATATGAAGCCCATTCTGTATGGAGCAATATATGGGGCTCATTATTCTGTATGGCGCACTATGTGGTGGACATAATACTGTATTAAGGAATATACTGAGCGTTTTTTGAGCTATTGGAGATTTTAACATAGATATCACTCATGTCATGTAAGAAGTGAAGTATTTTTCATTGTACTATACCTATATTTCTGTGCCGTATCAGAGCATCATGAATTGTGGTATGAGTTAAAGGGCCCACTGACACTCTTTGGCCCGGGGCACACGAAAACCGGGAGCCAGCCCTGCTCCCCCACAACTTTAGCCAAATAACCCCCAGTTTTCAATGCGAAACTATAAGGCCGGCGTCACACTCACCGTAGAAAAATACGGACCGTATTGTACGAGCGTAATACGCCAAAATGTTGCCGGCACAACAATCCGTATTTCATCCGTTATCAGGGTGCGGCTGCGTATTTTGCTCATGTAGCCATCCGTATGCAATCCGTATGGCATCTGTATAGCATTTTTTTCTCGCCGCCGTGCAAAATGGACATTTAACGGTTTTTATTATTATTATTATACATTTATATAGCGCCATTTATTCCATGGCGCTTTACATATGAAAAGGGAAAAATATAGACAGGTACAATAAACATATGCTAGACAAGTGACACACAAGTACATAAGGATAGAGGACCCTGCCCGAGGGCTCACAGTCTGCAGGGATGGGTGAGGATACATTAGGAAAGGGTAGAGCTGGTCGTGCGATGGTTCAGTAGACTGAGGATCACTGCAGGTTGTAGGCTTGTCAGAACAGGTGGGTCTTCAGGTTTTTCTTGAAGGTCTCCGTTGTTGGTGAAAGTCTGATGTTTTGCGGCAGGGAGTTCCAGAGTATGGGGGAAGCCCGGGAGAAGTCTTGTTGAGGGAAGAAGAGATGAGGGGGAAGTCGAGAAGGAGATCTTGAGAGGATCGAAGGTTGAGTGTAGGTAGGGTGCGGGAGACCATGTCACAGATGTATGGAGGAGAAAGGTTGTGGATGGCTTTGTATGTCATGGTTAGGGTTTTGAACTGGAGCCTCTGGGCAATAGGAAGCCAGTGAAGGGCATGGCATAGGGGGGAGGCTGGGGAATAGTGGGGAGACAGGTGGATTAGTCGGGCAGCAGAGTGTAGGATGGACTGGAGTGGTGCCAGAGTGCTAGAGGGGAGGCCAGACAGTAAGAGGTTACAGTAGTCGAGGCAGGAGATGATAAGGGCGTGCACTAGTGTTTTTGTGGTTTCATGGTTGAGGAATGCGCGGATCCGGAAATATTTTTGAGTTTGAGGCTGCAGGAGGTGGCGAGGGCTTGGATATGTGGTTTGAAAGAGAGGGCAGAGTCGATGGTCACCCCAAGGCACCGAGCATGCGGGACTGGGGAAAGCGAGCAGCCATTGACATTGATGGATAGGTCTGGTGGAGGGGTAGAATGAGGTGGGGGAAAGATTTTTAGGCCTGAAACTCATTCAAATCATCTTCAGCAATGCTATTTATTGGCTCTGCATCATGTGGCAGCCCCCAATGTGGCCATTTTTGTGGTGGGCTTGTGTTGGAGTACTGCTGCTTGCTTGCCAACATGTCTGACACTCTTCAGTTCTCCCAACTGATCGAGTGTTGTCCAACTGTGTTTTGTGCTGCCGCTTTGGCCAGCCTTACACAGTGATCGTTGACTCGCGAAGGAGGAGGCGAATGTGGGTGTTTCCACATTTGAGGCAACGACTCAATAAAGGCCATTTTCACCGGCTGTATGCATGTCTGCGGACTCTTCCAGAGAATTTTGTCCAGTTTTGTCGGATGACCATTCCCAGATTTGATGTTTTGTGGGAGATTGTGCGCCCAGGGATCACCTACCAGGATGCGGAAAGCTATCTGTGCAGAGGAGCGACTTCTCCTTACGCTACGGTCTGTATTCCTCACCTACATACTGTCTATTGATGATGTGTTTTCCCACTAGTTTCCCTTTACCCTTATGCCTGCTGCAGAAATATCCTCATATTATAGGCCATATATCACCGTGAAATACCTGAACAATGATGTGAATATAAACATTAGAGAAAAATGGTATTTGGGCTACATTTTACTTATGATTGTTTGGACATTAAGTCATGTAAGGGTTATGTACAGTGTGTTTGTTAAACCTTTGTGCATGTGTATTGATTGTTCTCTGTACATTTGGCTAGTTGTAGGTTCATAACTACTGGCATATCCTATTCCGCACTCCATCTGGATTTTTTGATTGGGACGTCAAACATCTCTGGCATTGTGCGTAATACCTGCTCACAACTGTGGTACAGACTTCATCAACTGGTGATGCCTGAGCCAAAGATGGAAGAGTGGAAGAGGATTGCCAAGGGATTTGAGGACCAATGCAACTTCCGATATTCTCATAGTCTCTGTCTGGTGTTAATGGTCATAACAGATGTGTTGGTGGTTGAGTACAAACAACTTATGAAAAAAGAGTCAAAACTTTTTAGAAAAATAGATATTTATATGTGCAAACTGGCACTTGAGGTAGTGACAACCATATTGGCTTCATACGGCATATGTATTTACAGCACAATAGCGTAAGTATGCATTCTTACACAAGAACCAAAATAAGGCATGACAACATTACAAATTGTTCCATACATAATAGTATGTAAAGCCAATAAACAATAGTCACTATGGGTAGTGCTGATCATACAGTTATATGAAAAAGTTTGGGCACCCCTATTAATCTTAAACTTAATGTTTTATAAAAATTGGTGTTTTTGCAACAGCTATTTCAGCTTGATATATCTAATAACTATTGGACACAGCAATGTTTCTGCCTTGAAATGAGGTTTATTGTACTAACAGAAAATGTGCAATCTGCATCCAAACAAAATTTGACAGGTGCATAAGTATGGGCAACTCACCAGAAAAGTGACATTAATATTTAGCAGATCCTCCTTTTGTAAAAATAACAGCCTCTAGTCGCTTCCTGTAGCTTTTAATGAGTTCCTGCGTCCTGGATGAAGGTATTTTTGACCATTCCTCTTTACAAAACAATTCCAGTTCAGTTAAGTTTGATGGTCGCCGAGCATGGACAGCCCTCTTCAAATGATCCCACATATGTTCAATGATATTCAGGTCTGGGGACTGGTATGGCCATTCCAGAACATTGTAATTGTTCCTCTGCATGAATGCCTGAGTAGATTTGGAGCGATGTTTTGGATCATTGTCTTGCTGAAAGATCCATCCCCTGCGTAACTTCAACTTTGTCACTGATTCTTGAACATTATTGTCAAGAATCTGCTGATACTGAGTGGAATCCATGCGTCCCTCAACTTTAACAAGATTCCCAGTTCCGGCATTGGCCACACAGCCCCAAAGCATGATGGAACCTCCACCAAATTTTACTGTTGGTAGCAAGTGTTTTTCTTGGAATGCTGTGTTTTTTTGACGCCATGCATAACGCCTTTTTGTATGACCAAACAACTCAATCTTGGTTTTATCAGTCCACAGGACCTTCTTCCAAAAAGAAATTGGCTTCTCCAAATGTGCTTTTGCATACCTCAGCCGACTCTGTTTGTGGCGTGCTTGCAGAAACGGCTTCTTTCGCATCACTCTCCCATACAGCTTCTCCTTGTGCAAAGTGCGTTGTATAGTTGACCGATGTACAGTGACACCATCTGCAGCAAGTTGAGGCTGCAGCTTTTGGAGGTGGTCTGAGGATTGTCCTTGACTGATCTCACCATTCTTCTTCTCTGCCATTCTGATGTTTTTCTTGGCCTGCCACTTCTGGCCTTAACAAGAAGAACTGTCCCTGTGTTCTTCCATTTCCTTACTATGTTCTTCACAGTGGAAACTGACAGGTTAAATCTCTGAGACAGCTTTTTGTATCCTTCCCCTAAACAACTATGTTGAATAATTCACTATGTAACACAATTTTTGTTCCTGGCTTCCAAGTGTAATATTTCAACTGCTTATGTTTAAAGACTATGGAAAAACTACTACATTCAGCACAAACTTTGATTTTATGACCACAGGCCAGAAAATTTTGTATTTATTGTGTCAAAAAAAAGGAAATTATTATATTTTCGTTCATGCGGTCTAATAAAAAACAACACTTGCATGGTAAATAGATAAAGACAATCAAAACTCACTCAAAAAGGTTCAGAAATTAGTAGTTTTTCTAGATTTGTGAGTGTACAGCAAATCGCTTAATCGAGTAAGCCCCAAATGTAGTCCCCCATCATGTTTTCGTTATACTGTCCTTGGTAATGACGTTCAAAGTCCAATATATCTTGATGAAAGTGCTCGCCTTGCTCCTCTGAGTAAGCGTCCATGTTCTCCTTGAACTTGTCAAGATGAGCGTCAAGGATATGGACTTTGAGAGACATTCTGCATCCCATTATGGCGTAATTCTTTATGAGAGTCTGAACCAACTGCACATAGTTTTTAGCCTAGTGATTACCCAGGGAGCCATGAACCACTGCAACGAAACTATTCCAAGCTGTTTTCTCTGTCCTGTTCAGCAGCCTGGCGAACTCGTCACATTCTATGATCTTCTTGATCTGTGGTCCGAAGAAGATACCAGCCTTGACCTTTGCCTCGAACAGCTTTGGAAAGAGATCTTGGAGGTACTTGAAAGCAGCTGACTCCTTGTCAGGAGCCGTGACAAATTGCTTGATGAGGCCTAACTTGATATGCAGTGGTGGCATCAGCACCTTCAGAGGTTTTTCCATCAATATGGCCATGTGAGGACTTACTTTTTGCGGGACGAGTTGTAATTTTGAAATACTCAATTGGTTTTAGCATGTCTTGTACTCGAAAACAGGAAAAAAATTTCAGGTGCAGTGAAATTTCAAAAAAAGTGCAATCCTACACTTGTTTTTTGTTTGGCTTTTTTGCTAAGTTCACTAAATGCTAAAACTGACCTGCCATTATGATTCTCCAGGTCATTATAAGTTCATAGACACCAAACATGTCTAGGTTCTCCTTTATCTAAGTTTGCTAAAAAAAAAAATTGCGTGATCTCCGGTTGAGTGAGGGCTTATTTTTGCGAGCTGACGTTTTTAATGACACCACTTTTATGCAGATACGTTCTTTTGATCGCCCGTTATTGCATTTTAATGCAATGTCGCAGCGACCAAAAAAAGGTAATACTGGCGTTTTGACTTTTTTTGTCGCTACGCCGTTTAGCGATCAGGTTAATCCTTTTTTTTATTGATAGATCAGCCGATTCTGAACACGGTGATATCAAATATGTGTATGTTTGATTTTTTTTATTGTTTTATTTTGAATGGGGCGAAAATGGGGTGATTTGAACTTTTTTTTTTTTTTAAAACATTTGTTTTTACTTTTAGTATGCTTCAATCGTCCCCATGGGAGTCTAGAAGATGCCATAGCTCGATCGCCTCTGCTACATAGAGGTGATGCTCAGATCACCATTATGTAGCAGAATTACTGCATTGCTATGAGCGCAGACCACAGGGTTGTGCTCATAGCAATCCGGCATAACAGCCTTAGAGGTCTCAAGGAGACCTCTGATTGTTATGCCGATGCACCGATGACCCCCGATCACATGACGGGGTCAGCGGTGTGCATATTCGCGATTCCACTCGTGCCTATTGCGGGCATATGTCAGCTGTTCAAAACAGCTGACATGTCCCGGCTTTGATGCGGGCTCACTGCCGGAGCCCTCATCAAATCGGGGGGATACTGGCCACGGACGTACTATTCCGTCCGCGGGCAGTAAGGGGTTAAACTGTACTCGATCTAAATCATTGAGATTCTACAAAATAAAGCACTGCCATGTAAATGAGCAGCAATTATTCACCTTACCTTCAAGAGTTTTCTTGCAATATTCGCATGTGAAATGAGGTGCCCAGGACTTGTTTTGATCCCTGACAGGCATGCCGAAATATGCCTTGTAGGCCTCGCACATCATATGACATGCTTTCACTGAATACTTTCTCACTCGTCTTTAGAAATTGTCCACACACGTAGCAAAATGTGTCTTCTGGGCGCAAACAACCTCTTGATGCCATCTAAAACAAATAATTGCTCTTTAACTATGATTCGTTATTCTCTTACTCAGCAATAACATAAACTGAAATGTTGGATCGAGTCACCTGTGCTTTCATACTTGCATGACTACTATTGAACAGTCTGAGAACGTTCTAGAAAGTTCTAAAAGTTTCTAGACACTTCCAGATAATTCTGGAAAATTGTAGAAACTTCTGCACAATTCTAGCAGTTAAACAATATTCTAGAAGACTACTCCGTATTGAATAAGAATCGAGAATTTTCCCGAAAACAGACAAATTTCAAAATTTCATTGTCCTGATCACAAAAGCAAAGTTTTTGTGGAACAACAACTATTTTCTATTTGTTTTAGGCATAATGGGTTAGGAAAACACACTTTGGACCCAGGAACAAAAAATAAATAAAAATTTGTTACATAGTGTAATCTTTGTTTTCAGATCATTTGACAGTTGTTTTGAGGAGCCCATGATGCCACTCTTCAGAGGAGATTCAAACAGGAGAACAACTTGCAAGTGGCCACTTTAAGTAGCTTTTCTCATGATTGCATACACCTGGCGATGAAGTTCAAAGCTCAATGAGGTTACAAAACCAAAAAAAGTGCTTTAGTAAGTCAGTAAAAAGTAGGTAGGAGTATTTAAAACAAGAAAATGATAAGGGTGCCCATACTTACGCACCTGTCAAATTTTATTTGAATGCAGATTGCACATTTTCTGTTAGTACAATAAACCTCATTTCAAGGCAGAAACATTACTGTGTCCAATAGTTATTAGATATATCAAACTGAAATAGCTGTTGCAAAAACACCAATTTTTATAAAACATTAAGCTTAAGATTAATAGGGGTTCCCAAACTTTTTCATATAACTGTATGTGACCCATATGTCGGATTTATCACATAACACAAGTGCAAAGATGCATTTGACAACTGTAAGTCAAATTAAATGTACAAAAAATACAACCGTTCACTATGTATAGTGAAGACCATATGTTACCCATATGTTTGGTTGACAAGATTATACTACTTCAAATATGCAGTAGCCAACATGGACTGAAATAAAATTTAACACAATAAAAAACTTTTACTATCACTAGTGAGCACCATATCTGCCCAATATGGTGGGGTTGTAAGACTAGACTAATGCAATGATGCATTAGCCAACAATTTTTAACAGGGCTGGGGAAAAAAAACGAAATATTGGTAGAAATTATAAGATATAATAAAATAATAATCTTTTCCCATAGCCCATATACCACCAGCTAAGTACCATATGGTCTTTGTAGGCATTCAGATGAGTGCAAATATGCGTTACACAATATGGTGTTAAAATAAATGTTCACAAAGAACTAATATTTCTCTCAATATGAACAGATAATGAAAATAATAGACATTGACTATGCCTACTGAACTGCATATTGCTAGCATATGTTGTTTACAGGCATCTAGATTAGTGCAAATATCTTAGACACAAGAGGAGGTTAAATTAAATATAAAACCATTACTAACTGGTTTTTAAATCCTAAAATATAAGTTGCATACAAAATCACAGCTGGTGGTATGTGGGTGGTGGGGTTGGCGGGTTCCCCAGCATCTCTTTGTGGTTGGCTTGGATGACCACCTTGACCATCACCCTGTTGGGGTTGATTTTCTGGGCCCTGAGCTAACATCTGGCCATGGTCAGATTGGTGTGTGGGCACATTGCCATACAGATAAGGGAGATTATATCCCTGTGTAAGATGATACCCACGAGAATCATACCCCCCAATATGACCATGTTGAGCACATCCAGGTTGGGAGCAGCCTCCAACACAGGATCTGTACAAGTGGCCATATTGGGAAGTCGGATTATAGGCAGCCATTTGACCCTGTTGTTGCCAAGGTTGTTTCGGTGGTGGAATGGGTTGAGGTGTAGGCACCCGTGTAGGAGGATCATCAGATCTGTTGGGAAATGAAAGGGGATTAGAACATGTAGGAGGGGTGAGCCTACACTGCATATGTGTTATGTGGTGTGATGTATGTACTTACGGTTTGAGATCCAGAATAGATGCAAGAAAACCCAGCCTGTCAAAGTACTTTCGCTTTCTGGGTGCTGCTGACTCACTCTTGGTCCTCTGCTGGCTTTGGCGCCTGTATTGGTCGCGGATAGTGTTGAGCATTCCGATACCGCAAGTATCGGGTATCGGCCGATATTCGCGTTATCGGAATTCCGATACTTAATTCCGATACTTTTTCAATATCGTATACCGGAATCGGAAGTTCCCATAATTCTTTGAGAGGCAATGTGATGTTAGTCAGCCAATGATGAATCTTATGAAGTGTGGGCACATCCTGTAATGCTGCGGTCATCTTAACTAATGGCATGGCTGTGATTGGCTGCTGAAATGATGTCAGAATGCACATAAAAGGCGCCGCAGCCATTTTAGCGTCACTGTGCTGTGAACTCAGTTAGGGACAGAACGCTACTCTGCTCACTCTGAGGGACAGTTAGATATTGCGATTTTGTGTACTACTGTGCTTGAGGCAGGCTAGTTTACCAACCGCTGTGTAAAGCTTCATTTTGCCAGTGTTGTTTTAACAGCTCTGTGCAAGGTGTGTGTGTGACAGTGCAGGTGACGCTGCAGTTTGCTCTGCATCCACCGCTGTTTGTAGGCATCTGCACGTGTCACTGACTCTTTTTTTTTTTATTTTATTTTGTGGAATTGGTGCAGCTCCATTATATTAGAAAAAAATCAAATCTATTATGTGACGTGCTTCCATCCGTATACAATACATTGGTTGCAAACACTATAGAAGTACAGAAAGGAGCCTTTCACAGCTACTGAACAGTTGTCTGCAGGGTTTACTGTAGTCTGTGAGCTTTTAATTTTGTGAGTGCAGATTACGCTCCAGTTAGTTCTTCAACCACTGCCGGTTGTAGTCTGCTGAGCGTGTGTCACTGCCTCATCCTTCACATTTTTCTCTAATTGGTGCTGCTCCATTTTAGTGGAAAAAAATCTAATCTATTAGTGTGACGCGCTTCCATCCGTATACAATACATTGGTTGCAAACACTATAGAAGTACACAAAGGGGCCTTTAACAGCTACTGAACAGTTGTGTTTCAGTGTTCACTGTAGTCTGTGAGCTTTTCATTTTGTGAGTGCAGATTACGCTCCAGTTTGTTCTTCAACCACTGCCGGTTGTAGTCTGCTGAGCGTGTGTCACTGCCTCATCCTTCACATTTTTCTCTAATTGGTGCTGCTCCATTTTAGTGGAAAAAAATCTAATCTATTAGTGTGACGCGCTTCCATCCGTATACAATACATTGGTTGCAAACACTATAGAAGTACACAAAGGGGCCTTTAACAGCTACTGAACAGTTGTGTTTCAGTGTTCACTGTAGTCTGTGAGCTTTTCATTTTGTGAGTGCAGATTACGCTCCAGTTTGTTCTTCAACCACTGCCGGTTGTAGTCTGCTGAGCGTGTGTCACTGCCTCATCCTTCACATTTTTCTCTAATTGGTGCTGCTCCATTTTAGTGGAAAAAAATCTAATCTATTAGTGTGACGCGCTTCCATCCGTATACAATACATTGGTTGCAAACACTATAGAAGTACACAAAGGGGCCTTTAACAGCTACTGAACAGTTGTGTTTCAGTGTTCACTGTAGTCTGTGAGCTTTTCATTTTGTGAGTGCAGATTACGCTCCAGTTAGTTCTTCAACCACTGCCGGTTGTAGTCTGCTGAGCGTGTGTCACTGCCTCATCCTTCACATTTTTCTCTAATTGGTGCTGCTCCATTTTAGTGGAAAAAATCTAATCTATTAGTGTGACGCGCTTCCATCCGTATACAATACATTGGTTGCAAACACTATAGAAGTACACAAAGGGGCCTTTAATAGCTACTGAACAGTTGTGTTTCAGTGTTCACTGTAGTCTGTGAGCTTTTCATTTTGTGAGTGCAGATTACGCTCCAGTTTGTTCTTCAACCACTGCCGGTTGTAGTCTGCTGAGCGTGTGTCACTGCCTCATCCTTCACATTTTTCTCTAATTGGTGCTGCTCCATTTTAGTGGAAAAAAATCTAATCTATTAGTGTGACGCGCTTCCATCCGTATACAATACATTGGTTGCAAACACTATAGAAGTACACAAAGGGGCCTTTAACAGCTACTGAACAGTTGTGTTTCAGTGTTCACTGTAGTCTGTGAGCTTTTCATTTTGTGAGTGCAGATTACGCTCCAGTTAGTTCTTCAACCACTGCCGATTGTAGTCTGCTGAGCGTGTGTCACTGCCTCATCCTTCACATTTTTCTCTAATTGGTGCTGCTCCATTTTAGTGGAAAAAAATCTAATCTATTAGTGTGACGCGCTTCCATCCGTATACAATACATTGGTTGCAAGCACTATAGAAGTACACAAAGGGGCCTTTAACAGCTACTGAACAGTTGTGTTTCAGTGTTCACTGTAGTCTGTGAGCTTTTCATTTTGTGAGTGCAGATTACGCTCCAGTTTGTTCTTCAACCACTGCCGGTTGTAGTCTGCTGAGCGTGTGTCACTGCCTCATCCTTCACATTTTTCTCTAATTGGTGCTGCTCCATTTTAGTGGAAAAAAATCTAATCTATTAGTGTGACGCGCTTCCATCCGTATACAATACATTGGTTGCAAACACTATAGAAGTACACAAAGGGGCCTTTAACAGCTACTGAACAGTTGTGTTTCAGTGTTCACTGTAGTCTGTGAGCTTTTCATTTTGTGAGTGCAGATTACGCTCCAGTTTGTTCTTCAACCACTGCCGGTTGTAGTCTGCTGAGCGTGTGTCACTGCCTCATCCTTCACATTTTTCTCTAATTGGTGCTGCTCCATTTTAGTGGAAAAAAATCTAATCTATTAGTGTGACGCGCTTCCATCCGTATACAATACATTGGTTGCAAACACTATAGAAGTACACAAAGGGGCCTTTAACAGCTACTGAACAGTTGTGTTTCAGTGTTCACTGTAGTCTGTGAGCTTTTCATTTTGTGAGTGCAGATTACGCTCCAGTTTGTTCTTCAACCACTGCCGGTTGTAGTCTGCTGAGCGTGTGTCACTGCCTCATCCTTCACATTTTTCTCTAATTGGTGCTGCTCCATTTTAGTGGAAAAAAATCTAATCTATTAGTGTGACGCGCTTCCATCCGTATACAATACATTGGTTGCAAACACTATAGAAGTACACAAAGGGGCCTTTAACAGCTACTGAACAGTTGTGTTTCAGTGTTCACTGTAGTCTGTGAGCTTTTCATTTTGTGAGTGCAGATTACGCTCCAGTTAGTTCTTCAACCACTGCCGGTTGTAGTCTGCTGAGCGTGTGTCACTGCCTCATCCTTCACATTTTTCTCTAATTGGTGCTGCTCCATTTTAGTGGAAAAAAATCTAATCTATTAGTGTGACGCGCTTCCATCCGTATACAATACATTGGTTGCAAACACTATAGAAGTACACAAAGGGGCCTTTAACAGCTACTGAACAGTTGTGTTTCAGTGTTCACTGTAGTCTGTGAGCTTTTCATTTTGTGAGTGCAGATTACGCTCCAGTTTGTTCTTCAACCACTGCCGGTTGTAGTCTGCTGAGCGTGTGTCACTGCCTCATCCTTCACATTTTTCTCTAATTGGTGCTGCTCCATTTTAGTGGAAAAAAATCTAATCTATTAGTGTGACGCGCTTCCATCCGTATACAATACATTGGTTGCAAACACTATAGAAGTACATAAAGGGGCCTTTAACAGCTACTGAACAGTTGTGTTTCAGTGTTCACTGTAGTCTGTGAGCTTTTCATTTTGTGAGTGCAGATTACGCTCCAGTTAGTTCTTCAACCACTGCCGGTTGTAGTCTGCTGAGCGTGTGTCACTGCCTCATCCTTCACATTTTTCTCTAATTGGTGCTGCTCCATTTTAGTGGAAAAAAATCTAATCTATTAGTGTGACGCGCTTCCATCCGTATACAATACATTGGTTGCAAGCACTATAGAAGTACACAAAGGGGCCTTTAACAGCTACTGAACAGTTGTGTTTCAGTGTTCACTGTAGTCTGTGAGCTTTTCATTTTGTGAGTGCAGATTACGCTCCAGTTTGTTCTTCAACCACTGCCGGTTGTAGTCTGCTGAGCGTGTGTCACTGCCTCATCCTTCACATTTTTCTCTAATTGGTGCTGCTCCATTTTAGTGGAAAAAAATCTAATCTATTAGTGTGACGCGCTTCCATCCGTATACAATACATTGGTTGCAAACACTATAGAAGTACACAAAGGGGCCTTTAACAGCTACTGAACAGTTGTGTTTCAGTGTTCACTGTAGTCTGTGAGCTTTTCATTTTGTGAGTGCAGATTACGCTCCAGTTTGTTCTTCAACCACTGCCGGTTGTAGTCTGCTGAGCGTGTGTCACTGCCTCATCCTTCACATTTTTCTATAATTGGTGCTGCTCCATTTTAGTGGAAAAAAATCTAATCTATTAGTGTGACGCGCTTCCATCCGTATACAATACATTGGTTGCAAACACTATAGAAGTACACAAAGGGGCCTTTCACAGATACTGAACAGTTGTCTGCAGGGTTCACTGTAGTCTGTGAGGAATAACCACACTTAGGCCTTATAACTTTTCTGACTTTTTTTATCAATCTACCAAGATGAAGAAGTCAGTGAGTAAGGCACGTGGTCGTGGTCGAGGCCGTGGATTTGCAGCAGGGAGAGGACGTGGGGATTCTGTGGCTGCTGCCGCACCCAGTGACACAGCATCCACCAGTTTTCCCGTGAGCGTTCCTTTATGCGCACTTTTGTAGGAGCTCAGCGTACCCCCCTGCTGCGTGAAGAACAAATTGAAGCCGTTGTTGGTTGGATGGCAGCCAATGCATCGACTTCAACAGCTTCCACCTCCTCTCAGGACCACAGCACTGTTGAACAACCATCAGTCTCTTCACCGCCTGCCAAATTGCCCAGGCAGTCAGAGAGCTCTGTACAGGAGCCAGCTGAGTCTCTGCTTCTGTTCTCAGAATCTGTTGGCTTGCAAACAGGGGCCCAGCCAAGCAGCATTCTGGAATGTGAAGAAGAGGCAGTATGCAGTGATGCGCAACAGCTGTGTCTCTCTGAATCTGAAGAGGCGGGTGAGCCAGTGCCGATGGTCAGCACACCGCAGAACGCATCTGATGATGATGAGACTCAGTTGCCAGTTTCTGTTGAGCATGGTGCTGGCCAGACCACCCAACAACAGCAGGTGTTGGAAGAGGGTAGTGGTGGAGATGATGAGGTCCAAGACCCAACATGGCGTGAGGAACAGGAAGGTGGTGGGAGCAGCTCTGAGGAAGAGATTGCCCCAACGGTCCAAACAGTAGGGAGAGGTAGGCTGCAGACTCGCTTGCCTGTAGCCTCCAGTTTGGCACCCGTTCGGAGCAGTTCTCTTCCAACAGCCAAACCGGGCGCTCCCAGGACTTGCTCTGCGTGGTCCTTTTTTGATACAGTTGCAGATGATATTTGCTATGTCAAATGCAAGCTGTGTAATCAAAAAATTAAAAGAGGTAAAAGTGTCAGTAACCTTAATACAACAAATATGTGGAAACATGTGCGGTCAAAGCACTTTGTTGAGTTACAAAGACACACTGGAGATGTAGGCCAACCTACAGCAGCACCTACATCTTCAGCTCGTGTTGGAGCCTCTTCCTCCAGTTCACACACAGCTGGTTCGGCTTCCTCAAAGGATCGCCATGGAAGAACCTCTGTCACTGTTGTCCAGAGACACAGTGTTATTCCACCCACAGCTGCAAGTTCCCTGTCATCCTCACACACCCAGGCCACAAAACAGCCATCGGTAGCACAGGCATGGGATAAAAGACGGCCATACTCGGCAAACCATCCACGAGCACAGGCTCTGAATGCTGGCATTGCAAAACTCCTGTCCCTTGAAATGCTGTCATTCAGGCTGGTGGAGACTGACAGTTTCCGTGAATTAATGGCATTGGCAGTCCCACAATACAATGTGCCCAGCCGATTTTATTTCAGCAGGCAAGCCGTCCCTGGTCTGCAAAAGCATGTTGAGGCAAAAATTAAACATGCGCTACTAAACGCCGTCAGTAGCAAGGTCCACCTGACCACCGATGCGTGGACCAGTACCCATGGCCAGGGACGATACCTTTCACTCACTGCCCATTGGGTGAATGTTGTGGAGCCGGGTACAGATCTTGCGAGTGGCGCTGTACGTGTTCTGCCAACTCCAAGGATTGCCGGAATCAAGTCTGTCCACATTGACTCCTCCTCCTACTCCAGTTCCTCAGAATCATCGCTGCAGGAGCCGTCACGGTCTACCTCCACATGGACCCGTGGACGCTTACCTGATGCGACCGATATGAGCACAGCCGTGGCCAAACGGCAACAGGCCGTTCTGAAATTAATTCCCATGGGGAATCGAAGCCACACAGCGCAGGAGGTCTGGAATGCCATCAAGCAGGAGAGCGACGTGTGGTTTTTGCCAGCGAATCTCCAGCCAGGCTTGGTAGTGTGTGACAATGGCCGAAATCTGGTGGCAGCTCTGGGCCTTGGCAACCTCACTCACATACCATGTCTGGCACATGTGCTCAACTTGGTCGTGCAGAGTTTTTTGAGGGACTATCCGGATCTTGATGCACTGCTGCACAAGGTCCGCCTAGAGTGCGCTCACTTGCGACGTTCCAGCATGGCCAGATCGCGCATTGCAGCTCTGCAACGCAGATTGCGCCTTCCTGAACATCGCATCATATGTGACGTATCCACCAGGTGGAATTCAACGTTACATATGTTGGAGCGGTTGTGTGAGCAGCAGCCACCAGTTATGGAGTATCAGCTGCATCAGGCGCAATCAACACGCAATTTGCGCCGTCCACACTTCACCATTAATGAGTGGGCCAATATGAAGGACATGTGCCACGTTTTGCGTGCGTTTGATGAGTCAACGCGGATGGCGAGTGCAGATGATGCACTAGTCAGCCTGACTGTCCCCCTTATCTGCCTGCTTCAAAAAACACTGCAAGCAATAAGGGATGAGGTTTTGGAAGAGGTGGAGGATGAGGAGTCACAAATTCCATCACCTTCTGGAAAGTCAGCGCAACGTGGTTCCTCACAAAGGGCTGGGCAGGGCTCACTTTGTGAGGAGGATGAGGCGGAGGAGTCAATGGAGGAGGAAGACATCGCTCCAGAGGGAGGTACACAACGCTCTAGTCAGTATGTAGAGCGAGGGTGGGGTGATGCAGAGCAGGCAGAGATAACGCCTCTTGCAGAGGACAGCGTTTCTTTGCCAGTTGGGAGTCTGCAGCACATGGTTGATTTCATGCTGCAGTGCCTAAGAAACGACCGCCGCATCGCCCACATTCTCACGACGTCTGATTATTGGGTGTACACCCTCCTAGACCCTCGCTACTGGGACAACGTCAAAAGCCTCATCACACCGTTGAACCGGGAGCGTAAAATGCGGGAGTAACCAAGACACACTGGTGCAATCCCTAATGTTCTACCTTACTGCCGAGAGCACTGCTGCTGCTACTGCTTTACAAAGCAGCTCTGTGCGTCGAGGCAGTGTAGAGAGCTCTGCAACAAGAGGGAGCACACGCAGTGCCTCTGCACAGGGAAAGACCAGTATGTTAAAAATGTGGCAAAGTTTTGTGGCAGCGCCACAAATGTCTACACCATCCGAGAGGGCTCCAGTCAGCGGGAGGCAACGTATCCGTCAGATGGTGACAGACTACTTGGCTTTGCCTCTCAGTGTACTCCCAGATGGCTCTTCCCCATTCAAGTTTTGGGTCTCTAAGCTGGATACATGGCCAGAGCTTAGCCAGTATGCATTGGAGGTGCTGGCTTGCCCTGCTGCCAGTGTATTATCGGAGCGCGTCTTTAGTGCTGCAGGTGGTGTACTAACAGACCGTCGCATGCGACTATCCTCCGATAATGTAGACCGGCTTACTTTTCTGAAAATGATCAAGGCATGGATCTCGGCAGAATTTGTCTGTCCGTTTTCAGATTAAATAACTGGTTCGCAACGTTATCCATGTCTCCTGTTATGTTCATCTTTCTACCACCTGAACTCTACTCCCTGGGCTCCAACACTGCCAGTTGCTGCTCAGAAGTGTCGTGTCCACAGAACAAAACACAAGCTCTACTGTTAGTGGGGTTCAGTAACGCCAGCTGTTCCCCTGCTGTGTGAACGGCAAGAAGTCTCCTGTTCCCGACACATGGACAGAAAAACACATGACCAACATGCTCCAAATAGGGAAGAGCCGTCACCCTGCTTGTTATGCTGAAAACATGAAATTGTGAAGTTTTGCACGCCTAGAATGATAAATTTTTATGACAAATATGGACAAATAATAATTTGTCATCACAGCGCATATCTGCACATGTCTATTAGAAATGGTAACAAAAAATAAAACATAGTCTACTCTTCACATTTTGAAATTAATGCATAAAAGTACATTTCAGACTTATGAATTAATGCTTTTTAAGGAACTTTATCTGTACCTGTAAGATAATGCAGTCAATGGATGTACGAATCATTAAATCCTCATCATCATCATCACGAGTTTTATTTATGACAGACATTATAAAATACACATACTGATGCCAACTGTAACTTCAAACACCATATATGAAATGGCCAGCATGTAAACATGGTAATAATGTCCAATAATAAATTATTACATCTAGAAAGTGCATCATGCATACTGACAATAGGTAGTTATACCTGCAAGTGCTGTTGAAACAACCACAAGAGATATAAATTAATACTGGTATATAGGTATCACAGTGCATAGTTACTCATGGACAATGTTGATGTAATACTGTATCTCAATTAAGTCAGCGTCAACCATTAGGCTTGTTAGTCTTGTACATTGTTAAAGAGGGAACGTAATTTTTTTGTTTGTCATAGGTGGAGTATTACACATTAAATTATTACTGCTGTATTTTTTTTTGCGTCCCTAGTGCGCAATAACGCAGCCTAACCTCACATTTGATAGTCAGCTAATTGCCACACGCTACCCTACCCTACGCGTGACAGTAGGAAGGTAGTGTTGACGGATAAAGCTTTGCGCAACCAGACATTCTTTTACCCTCTTCAACACTCTACAAGCAAAAAATGCATGATTTCAGCCGCAGACTTTATTGACGTACAGTATAACATCGGCATTACCCATCAGAGGCTGTCCACTGTCTGATACAGACATAGAATATACCTTTGCTATCCGTAGCCTTTGTTTCACCTACACTTGCAGGCACACACTTAAATTGTGACAAACAATGCCTAATGTTTTTTTAAATGGTTATTTTTTATCGTACATTATTGTGTCATCAATCACATTGATGAGTCCATGCTGGACATGTCATACATGCTATAGAAAGTTACGATTTTATGAACTTAAATAATTGAAATGTCTGTGACTGTCACATAAAATTTGCGATGATGATGATGAGTGACTATTACAAAATCCATTGTCTTCACTATGTTATGGTTTAACATAGCGTTCCTTAAGCATTATTCATAAAAAAAAAATGGACTTTTATTCTTAAATTTACAACACTATATTTTGTTACCAATTTTTTGGGTGTTGTGTTGTTCCATTTATTTTTGGCATGTGCATATATGCGTTTATATTTGTATTTTCTTTATTTTTCCTTCTTGAAATTAGAAAACATGTGTATCTTTGTACCGTGTTAGCCAGTAGATAGAAAAATATTTAGACTTCAGAGTCAGCAGTGGTTGATACCTTTTAATGGATAACTGAAAAGATGGAAACAAATTGCAAGCTTTCAAGGCTACTCACGTCTCTTCATCAGGGAAAGACTAAATAAAAAAATTAAGCATCACATATTTCTATACACAACAGGACACAGGAATAGTTCAATAGGTAAGACAAGTAAGTGACGTGTATCAGAACTGTCATTATCTCACAGGGATGAACATAAATATTGAAACAGTTCCTAGATAAGGATAGAAATTTTGATTGCCCTCTCATTGGCGTCTTTTTTTGGGTTTTCATGACCCTGGAAGGGCATAGACGCAGATTCCTTAATTGATATAGAATGACATATATCCATGTGATCTATTCATTCCATCACTAACAGTGTCAAAGGTCATGATGAGCTTATATTCTGAAACCTTTGTACGTTTCTCATATTTAAAGTTATATTTTAATACCAGTAATTCCATATCCATGATGCTATGACCGGGCATACAAAAGTCTTTTGCCACAGGTAAATTCATTAATTTATCTGTGATTGTGTGGCGCTGATAATTCATCCTTGTTCTCCTTTTTGTTGCCGGTCTCCCCTCACTTGTCCCTCCCTCACTTGTCTTAGCTATTCCTGTGTCCTGTTGTGTGTAGAAATATGTGATTCTTCATTTTTGGCTTTACTCTTAGCCTGATGAAGACACCTGAGTAGTCTCGAAAGCTTTGAATTTGTTACCATATTTTCAGTTAGCCATTAAACGTTATCAACCACAGAGGACTGTCAAGTATAAATATTTTTCTATTCTTGTAATGAAATTCATCATTTTATTGTCGTAGTAAAACTTCATTTATTCTTGTTTGAAGTACATACATTTGCAATGGCCACGTAACAAGGCAATAACTCAATATTTTGTGCCTACACCCTCCTTGACCCTGGGCTTCAACAGCGCCAGTTGCTGCTCAGAAGTGTTAGATGCACAGATGAAAACAATCGCTGATGTGTTTGTGGGGTTCAGTAACGCCTGCTGTTCCCCTGCTGTGTGTCTGGCAAAAATTACTGCTGCTAACTACAACTTCAACTTCAAACGTCTCATACTAGGCCTCTGCCTACACCCTCCTTGACCCTGGGCTTCAACAGCGCCAGTTGCTGCTCAGAAGTGTTAGATGCACAGATGAAAACAATCGCTGATGTGTTTGTGGGGTTCAGTAACGCCTGCTGTTCCCCTGCTGTGTGTCCGGCAAAAATTACTGCTAGCTACCTAATCATGGTGAAAAAAACATGACATCTCAAAGTGTCTAGTGCTACACATAGATATGAGGCTACACCATGATTTCTAAGCTGTAAACATTTGAAACGTCAACTTTCAAACCATAAAATGATTTGTCTGTCACAAATCGGTAACAAAATAATTGTGACATATTATTACAGATATGCACATGTCGAAAACAAATGCAAACACAAAAGCCTACTTATGCTATAGGATACTGATGGTCAACCTTGTCACTCCATAGCTTAGACAAATCCAACTCACATCATGATGACTCAAATACTGCAATGTTGGAAGTGCATAATGTGGGTTGAACTTTGACAATGCTGCAGTGCGAAGGTTATACTTCAGTGTTCTTGCCTTTGAAATAAAAGCATACAAGTAAATATAATATCCAATGTTGATTAAGGGACGTGATGTACACCTGTAATATTGTGCAAACAATGCATGTAGGAATAGTCCTCTTCAACATTACTTATATTTGTGTCATTTTAAAAAATACATATTTGATTAGAAAGTTAACAGCCCATATCATAAAGGTCCTTCATGTAAACATGATAATCGCTAACAAAAATCATGCATTACCTTGGTAAAGTCAATAGTGCATAGTCACAATAGCAAAATATATACCTGTAAGTGGTGCTGAAAGAACGACAACTGATAGAATAGGTGAATGATATCTATTTATCAGACTGAATAGCGACACCTGTACAATGTCGATATAATACTGTACCTTAACAAAACAGCTGTGTCACACCTCACACGCATTTTTCTTGTAGCTTGTTATGTAATAGGGCACATGCGTGTATGTTTCATCATAGGTGCATGTTTACTGAGTAAAGCAGTCATGACAACGCCTTTGTGTTGTCGGTACGCTTGCGATGATGAACGATGCGCACCGTGAATGTTAGTCTGCGTCATAAGACGCACAGACGCTCCAATACCCAACGCGTCACAGCAGGAAGCCAGTCTGTGCGTCCAAACAAAGGCGCAAGCATACATGCACGTACCCTTTTATAAAGCTATATAAAAAAAAGGATGTAGTAGTAACGCACACTTTATTGAGGTACAGTATTACATCGCCATTCACCATCTGTGGCTATGCAGTCTCATCTATATATACCTTATCTATCCGTTGTCATGCTTGCAAGTCCACAGTCAGGCATAAATAGCTGTTTTCACTATGCACTTTTTAAAGGTTTTTTTTGTTAATATAAATGATTGGCACATATTATCAGTATTACATGATGGAAATTTTAGATATTTTTAAAAACTTTTTAGTGATATTATTCAGCAAATGAAAATGGTGTACATACTGTTACTTATCCATCATTAATGGATTCTGATATGTACTTGTATGCTTTTATTTAAAACCGTATAGCAGATTATTTAACCGATTTTTATTGTGGTTTGCATTGCTTTTCAACATGTTAATGTATGCGTTTATGTTTGTCAATTATTAATTTACATATATTTTTTAAAGTAAAATCATCATCTTATGGTACTAAAGGTTATATTTCTCTTGTTTGGAGTATAGACATTTTTAATTGACACGTAACAAGGAAAATACTTGATCTAGTATTTAAACATCCTCCTTGACCCTGGGCTCCAACACCGCCAGTTGTTGCTCGGAAGTGCTGTTAGCACAGTCTACACTTGCTCCCGTGTTACTGGGGTTCAGTAATGTCAGCTGTTCCCCTGCTGTGTGTACGGCAAAAAGTCCTGCTGCCTCCACCATGTTCTCTTCTCATCCCTGGGTTACAACACCGCCAGTTGTTTCTCGGAAGTGCTGTTAGCACAGTCTACACTTGCTCCTGTGTTACTGGGGTTCAGTAATGTCAGATGTTCCCCTGCTGTGTGTACGGCAAAAAGTCCTGCTGCCTCCACCCTGTTCTCTTCTCATCCCTGGGCTACAACACCGCCAGTTGTTTCTCGGAAGTGCTGTTAGCACAGTCTACACTTGCTCCTGTGTTACTGGGGTTCAGTAATGTCAGCTGTTCCCCTGCTGTGTGTACGGCAAAAAGTCCTGCTGCCTCCACCATGTTCTCTTCTCATCCCTGGGTTACAACACCGCCAGTTGTTTCTCGGAAGTGCTGTTAGCACAGTCTACACTTGTTCCTGTGTTACTGGGGTTCAGTAATGTCAGCTGTTCCCCTGCTGTGTGTACGGCAAACAGTCCTGCTGCCTCCACCCTGTTCTCTTCTCATCCCTGGGTTACAACACCGCCAGTTGTTTCTCGGAAGTGCTGTTAGCACAGTCTACACTTGCTCCTGTGTTACTGGGGTTCAGTAATGTCAGCTGTTCCCCTGCTGTGTGTACGGCAAAAAGTCCTGCTGCCTCCACCATGTTCTCTTCTCATCCCTGGGTTACAACACCGCCAGTTGTTTCTCGGAAGTGCTGTTAGCACAGTCTACACTTGCTCCTGTGTTACTGGGGTTCAGTAATGTCAGCTGTTCCCCTGCTGTGTGTACGGCAAAAAGTCCTGCTGCCTCCACCATGTTCTCTTCTCATCCCTGGGCTACAACACCGCCAGTTGTTTCTCGGAAGTGCTGTTAGCACAGTCTACACTTGCTCCTGTGTTACTGGGGTTCAGTAATGTCAGCTGTTCCCCTGCTGTGTGTACGGCAAACAGTCCTGCTGCCTCCACCCTGTTCTCTTCTCATCCCTGGGTTACAACACCGCCAGTTGTTTCTCGGAAGTGCTGTTAGCACAGTCTACACTTGCTCCTGTGTTACTGGGGTTCAGTAATGTCAGCTGTTCCCCTGCTGTGTGAACGGCAAACAGTCCTGCTGCCTCCACCTGTTCTCTTCTCATCCCTGGGTTACAACACCGCCAGTTGTTTCTCGGAAGTGCTGTTAGCACAGTCTACACTTGCTCCTGTGTTACTGGGGTTCAGTAATGTCAGCTGTTCCCCTGCTGTGTGAACGGCAAACAGTCCTGCTGCCTCAACTTTAATTCCATGGTTACCTTCTGCTACCCATCCGGGTTCCAGTACCGTCAGCTGGTTCCCCGCAGTGCCTTTGGCCTAGGTGCCTCCATGTCGTATCCGAGTTCCAGCAACGTCTGCTGGTCCTTGGTAGTGCTTGGAGCACAGGTACCTCCTGCTTGTAAACCGTGTCCAGTAACGTCAGCTGGTCCTCGGTTGTGCCATTGGCTCTTTTCCTTCTGCTGACCCTCCGGGTTCCAGCACAAGTCAGCTGGTCCTCGTCACTTGCATTGGCTCTTGTACCTTCTCTACCCGTCCGGGTTCCAGTACCGTCAGCTGGTTCTCCGCAGTGCCTTTGGCCTAGGTGCCTCCATGTCGGTATCCGAGTTCCAGCAACGTCTGCTGGTCCTTGGTAGTGCTTTGGAGCACAGGTACCTCCTGCTTAGTAACCGTGTCCCAGTAACGTCAGCTGGTCCTCGGTTGTGCCATTGGCTCTTTTCCTTCTGTTGACCCTCCGGGTTCCAGCACAGTCAGCTGGTCCTCATCACTTGCATTGGCTCTTGTACCTTCTTCTACCCGTCCGGGTTCCAGTACCGTCAGCTGGTTCTCCGCAGTGCCTTTGGCCTAGGTGCCTCCATGTCGGTATCCGAGTTCCAGCAACGTCTGCTGGTCCTTGGTAGTGCTTTGGAGCACAGGTACCTCCTGCTTAGTAACCGTGTCCCAGTAACGTCAGCTGGTCCTCGGTTGTGCCATTGGCTCTTTTCCTTCTGCTGACCCTCCGGGTTCCAGCACAGTCAGCTGGTCCTCGTCACTTGCATTGGCTCTTGTACCTTCTTCTACCCGTCCGGGTACCAGTACCGTCAGCTGGTTCTCCGCAGTGCCTTTGGCCTAGGTGCCTCCATGTCGGTATCCGAGTTCCAGCAACGTCTGCTGGTCCTTGGTAGTGCTTTGGAGCACAGGTACCTCCTGCTTAGTAACCGTGTCCCAGTAACGTCAGCTGGTCCTCGGTTGTGCCATTGGCTCTTTTCCTTCTGCTGACCCTCCGGGTTCCAGCACAGTCAGCTGGTCCTCGTCACTTGCATTGGCTCTTGTACCTTCTTCTACCCGTCCGGGTTCATGTACCGTCAGCTGGTTCTCCGCAGTGCCTTTGGCCTAGGTGCCTCCATGTCGGTATCCGAGTTCCAGCAACGTCTGCTGGTCCTTGGTAGTGCTTTGGAGCACAGGTACCTCCTGCTTAGTAACCGTGTCCCAGTAACGTCAGCTGGTCCTCGGTTGTGCCATTGGCTCTTTTCCTTCTGCTGACCCTCCGGGTTCCAGCACAGTCAGCTGGTCCTCGTTACTTCCATTGGCTTTTGTACCATCACCAACAGGACAAAGAAGGTTAAGACAAACTACAAGATACAGAACAAGAGACAAAAGAACAATAAGCAGAAGATCAAAAAGCAGAAGAACATTAAGTATAAGACCAAAATGAAGAGCAAAATATATGCTCTAAATTCTAAGCAGAAGAAGACTAAACAGTGTATGGGGGTGAGTCCATTCCTCCTCGTGGTGCCCCTGGAAAATGCCTGATGCTGCTGCAGGCTAAACTGAACGCGGACAAATACTGTTGTAATTAAAATCTTTCGTGACAGCAAGAACGGAAGGATGAAAATTCAGAGTTTTACAGATTACAAGTACAGGAATGTCTGTCACAAATAAGAATATGATGAAAAGGATGAATAGGAAGAAGATGAAGAAGTAGAATATGAAGAATAATAACTGTTTAATAAGAACAATATAAGTAATGTTAACAAAAAGATGAATAGCAAGAAGTTTTAGAAGATTAAGAAGGTGAAGATGAAGAATAATTTGATGAGAAAGATGATGCTGCTGAAGATTATGAAGGAGAAAGTGTGTGAAAAGTTAAAAAGGTGAAGAGCATGGAAGTTGTGAAACAGACATATTTGACAAAATAGAAAAAAGGTTAACAACATTGTCAATTTCTTCGTCAATCCAAACGTATTTCAAAAAAGAAATATTAATGCTATTCCATTGCATTGTGTTAAACATCTATGCCTTTAATGTCTCCTCAACCTCCCCCAATAAATTCTACATTACTCTTTGTTGTTTTCCTTCATGTACAATTAACCAACAAGGCAAGAATGGGTTTTTTTTAATTCCGATATTTTGTTCCCATAGACTTACATTGTATTTCCGGTATCGGTATCGGGTATCGCCGATATTTTTTGTGTATCGGCGATACAATTCCGATTCCGATACTTTTGGATATCGGAAAGTATCGCTCAACTCTAGTCGCGAATGCTTCTCCATCTTCTCATAACATCATCCACTGCAATGACACATATAATGTAATCATTTAGCTAGCTGCACAAAGCCTAATTATTCTACATATACGTTCTATAGTCATGGGGGCCTAGTAGGATGTGACTATACCAACATTTTGGCGCCAAAAAAAAAGCAAAAAAATTGTGTGGCTAATTCTGCGCTAGAACTATTCTGTGACTGTTAAGAAGGTTGTACAAAAATCCTCGCGTGGGCTGTCGCCAAAGTGGGGGTACATCTGCCCACAGATGCGCCTCCATGCTGCCTCTTTCCTTGCGCGGTCCGCCTAATGTGCATCTCTTTGGTGCCAAATTTTGGCCCTCTCCTGCAGCAAGGCTCTCAACATCTCCACATTGATGAGCGGCA
>JARQOD010000005.1:3883815-3899515 GCA_033576555.1 Oophaga sylvatica | reverse complement strand
TCGTTCGACCCGATTTTGAGAAAGTCGGGTTTCATAAAACCCCCCCGACTGGGGACCCGAAAAGGGGGAAAGTCGCTAATTCTACTTGTGGGGTTTCAGGATTAGATGGTTTAATTGCCCAACATTGCGATTTTTTAAATTTTCACATTTTGAAAAATTTTTTTCCTCCCCCTGGGTTTTTTATACCTGTCTAAATTTTTATCAAATTTTGTAGCCGTGAAAACTTTTTGTTTAAAAAAAAATGAAATAAAAAAAAGGGAGAGAGAAGAATTATTTGTATTTGTGAAAAATTAAAAACCCTGCTGTTCTTTTTGAAAAAATTTGGCACAAAAAATGCAAAAAATGAAACAAAAAGTGCTTCACTTTTCAAAGTTTTGGGACGCACTGTCTGTAAAAAGTATATCTCTCCCTTTGATCCCGACCGTACCTGACCCCACATCTTTTCGGGAAAGGGGGATGCTTTTCATCGACATAAGGTAGTGATGAGCAAAATACTTCACCCTTTTCCCCATCCGGAATATCGGATTTGGGTTTTTTTTTCCCGGGGCGGAAATTAGGTATTGCCTCTATATTCAAATGACCGCCCAGCATATTTGGCGCTTTATTTCTGTGTTTGGCTCCCTTTCCCAATGTCATGGGGACTATTTAAAGGCTTTTTGGCGCCATCTTGCGCACATTGCACCGAAAAGCTAGGGGAGCTAGTTTAATATGTGAGGTGAAAGGGCTTATAGTGAGCTTTTATTCCAAAAAGCTCTTTTAAGGTGAGATGATTGCGAAGGATTCTTGTTACGGGGGGGTAGGGGAGCTGAAAGACCATTGGGCCAAGAGTCGGAGGGTTGGGTGGGCTATAGGATTTTGGCTGCCCACTACCCCGCAACATTCAAGTGTGTACCCAGCCATCCAGGGTACACAGGTAAGAGTGAGGTTCAGCATATCCCTCAGTATAGAGAAAGAGAGGGAAGAAGGAAAGAAGCAGAGGAAGGCAGGAAGGTCACCGTAAAAGTGTACGGGCAGGTTGCTCCAGATGTGGCGCATAGCTCCGTGTGCTGAATCTCTTTGTCAGAGCGAAGCAGAGAGGAAAGTGCTTCATCTTAGTGACGCTGTACAAGGAGAATGCTGAGGGGTCGTATAGGATGCCCCGACCCGCAGAAACACTTAGTGACGAAGTAAACAGTGAAGGGAAAGATGAAGTGATGTGCTGTTCATACTGTGATGGAAATGCTGGAAACTACTTAGATGTGCTGTGTCCTGAAGTGAATAAAACTGTTCAGTTAAGAGTTGCCCTGGACTGTGTCTCCATTCATTGTGAGCCAGGAAGATCCGTATGCCAGTGCAGCAGAGGGGACACTGACAGGACAGTGAGTACAGGCCGTACCATGCAAAATGAGAGGTACCGTTTTATTGTAGAGGGAGGCTAGGATAAACAATATCCTAGAAGCTCTGTCACGACTACTGCCCTGGCCGAACTTTACAGAGCAATGGTCAAATTTCTACCCTCAATCTCTATATATTCTTTTATTATGTATTTTTTATTGTGTTGCTCTTCTCATGGTCTCTTTAAGAGTGTATCTGGTAGCCTGGTGTTATTTTTCGGTCTGCACTTGGGCATTTTGGAACATACAGTATATGCATTAATATGCTCCACACAATTTTCAGGTTTCAGAATTACTCAGAATAATAATATGAGTGAGTAATGAAACATGCTCTATATATATGCTGCTAGTGCGAAAATCTTACCCACACGTCCCCTTATAAAGGGAAATTCATCATAAATAGAGATGAGCGACTTTGCCTCCGGGAGGATCAAGTTGGGTTTCGGGCCATCTGACTTTCCCAAAAGTTGAGTCGAACGAAGTCGGCAGACTATCGGAAACAGTCGAATCGGATTCGAAAACCCGACCCCAATGCAAGTCAATGGTAAAGAAAAGTCGGCAGTGAGGGGAGGACAGTAAACACATCTACAGTGCCCATTTCAATGCCAACGACGTCATTTCTGATTACTTAAGCTTGTCAACCTTAATTTATTTTATAATAATAGTAACGCATTGAAAACTGGGGATTATTTGGCTAAAGTTGTGGGGGGCAGGGCTGGCTCCAGGTTTTCGTGGGCCCCGGGCGAAAGAGTCTCAGTGGGCCCCTTTAACACATACCACAATTCATGATGCTCCGATACGGCAGAGAAATATAGGTATCGTGCAATGCCAAATACTTCACTTCTTACATTACATGAGTGATATCTATTGTAAATTCTACTATAGCTCAAAAACAGGACAGTATATTCCACCATATAGTATTATGAGCAACACATAGTGCGCCATACAGAATAATGAGCCCCATATATTGCTCTATACAGAATAATGAGCCCCATATATTGCTCCATACAGAATGGGCTCCATATAGTGCTCCATACAGAATAGGCCCCATATGTGCTCCATATGATGCTCCATATATAAAGGGCCTTATATGATGCCCCATAAATAATGAACCCCATATGATGCTCCAGTGTATGATGAGCCCCAAATAATGCTCCAAATATAATGGTCCCAATATATAATGCTCCGTATAATGGGCTCCATGTGATGCTCCATATATAATGTGCCCCATATGATGCGCCATATATAATGGGCCCCATATGATGCTCCAGTATATGATGTGCCCCATGGATGATGCTCCAGTGTATGATGGGCCTTTATAATGCTCCTTATATAATGGGCCCCCATATGATGCTCCAGTGTATAATGGGCCCTGTATATGATGCTCCATTGTTTGATGGGCCCCATTTATAATGCTCCAGTTTATGATGGGCCCCATATATAATTCTCCAGTGTATAATGCTCCCCATATATTGCTCCAAACATTAAAAAAAATGAAATACCTCTCCTCGCTGGGCACTGCTCTACTCTGGACCCCTCAGCGTCGCCATCTTCCAGCTCTCTGCATTGTGACTGTTCAGGCAGAGGGCGCACAGATGTGACGTCATTGCGCTCTCTGATCTGAATGTCACCGCCAGAAAACGCGGAAGACGTCACAGCGGTGGAGCAGGGAGAGGTAAGTATTGCAAGTGCTGGGGCCCTGAACAAGCAGGGGGGCCCACTTGTGGGCGCCGTCCCTGGCACAGGGCCCTTCATAGTACTCCGGTGTCTCTGACGGCGAGTGAGCCCCCCCACCTGCTCTGGGCCCAGTCACTTGCTGGGGTGCGCCAGGTGCTGACGCCGGCCCGGGGGGGGGTACAGCCAAGTAAGAGAGGTGAAAGAACTGGCATATGTTGGGGTGTAGGCTGGACGTTCAGCAGCTGCAAAAGGACGAATTGGAGAATTCAGAGGAAGAGGAGGACAAAGCGAGCCATTTTGCTGGCAACCTATGTGTCATTAGGGGAAGGTGCTACAAAATCCTTTGTAACCCAGGCATGGTTTATTTTAATGAAGGCGAGATCACCTACATTTTGGGTCGACAGCCGGGTCCTTCTTTCTGTCAGGATTGATCCAGCAGCACTGAAGACTCTTTCTGATAGCACACTGCCAGCAGGGCAAGCGAGCTCCTGTAAGGCATATTGTGCCAATTCAGGCCAGGTATCCAGTTTACAGGCCCAGTAGTCAACGGGGAATGAACTGTGAGGGAGAACATCGATAGGGGAGGAGAGGTAATTTTGAACCATAGTTGACAACTGCTGTCTCCTGTCTGTTGCAATCGATTCAGTATTACCAGTCGTGTGAGCGTTAGTCGAGAAATCAGACCACAACATGGTCATGAAACCCCTGTCTCCAACGCCACTTCGGTTGTGTGCACCACGAGCACCTCTTCCATTTGGCCCAGTACGGCTCATGGTAGAACCGGCACCGCTGCTGTGTGTTGGAAATGCCTCTAACAAACAGTTTACCAGAGTTGCTTGTTCGCCAATATTAGCTCTAGGTTCTCCTGTGGCATGATGTTCTATAATTTGCCTTTATAGCGTGGATCGAGGATGCTGGCCAACCAGTAGTCTCATCCTTCATAATTTTGGCAATTCGAGGGTCCCTTTTTAGGATCCGCAAGACATAATCACACATGTGGGCCAATATTCCAGAGATGCACTGCCAGTGGTGGGTGGAGGAGCACTTTCTGCCAAATCCACATCCCCCCAGTCACGCACAAACCCTGTTCCTGACCTTGGCAAGCCAACATTTTCTCTTGCTCCATGAGAAGCATCCTCCTCGCCAAAATAATCATCCCCCTCATCCTCCTCCTCTTCCTCTTCTTCCTCCCCCTCATCCAGGAGAGTTCCCTGAGCATACAATGCCTGACTGTCATCAAGTCTTCCCTCCTCCTCCTCCTCATCCTCCTCTGCTGCAGATGCCTGATCCTTAATCTGCGTCAAAGTTTGCATGAGCAGACGCATAAGTGGGATGCTCATGCTTATGATGGCGTCGTCTGCACTTAACAGCTGTGTGCACTCCTCAAAACACTGAAGGACTTTGCATAGGTCTTTCAGCTTTGACCACTGCACACCCGACAACTCCATGTCTGCCCTCAAACTGCCTGCCCGTGTATCCTCCCAAAAATGCATTACAGCCTGCCTCTGTTCGCACAGCCTCTCAACCATGTGAATGGTGGAGTTCCACCTTGTTGTAACGTCTATGATTAGGCAGTGCTTGGTGAGGTGGAGCAATCGCTGCAGCCTCTGCATACGACTGGAGTGTACGGGTGAGCGACGGATGTGCGAGCACAGTCTTCGCAGCTTATGGAGCAGGGCTGGTAACTCCGGATAATTATTTATGAAGCACTGCACCACCAGTTAAAGATGAGAGCCAGGCAAGGTATGTGTTTGGGTTTTGCCAGGGCTATGGCCGCCACAAAATTACGTCCGTTATCATTGACTACCTTGCCTGGCTCAAGATGTTGACTGCCCAGCCATGACTCAGTTTCTCGCTGCAAGTAGTCGGCCAGTACCTCCGCATTGTGTCTGTTGTCGCCCAAAGACATCATCTTTAAAACAGCCTGCTGACGCTTACCACTAGCTGTTCGATACTGGGAAACCTTGTGTGCAACACTGGCAGCTGCAGATGGAGTGCTCATGCGACTGCGCTCTGTCACCGAGCTTTCGCTTCTGGAGGAGGAGGAGGGTCGAATGCCTACAGCCAACTATTGCCTATACCGAGGGGCTAGGCAGCACTGTCTCAGCGCCACTGTCCCCTGTGGACCCTGCATCCACCACATTAACCCAGTGCGCAGTGATGGACATGTAACGGCCCTGGCCATTCCTTCTGGCCCATGCATCTGTTGTGAGTTGCACCTTTCCACTCACTGATTGTTTGAGTGCATGGACAATGCGGTCTTTCACATGCAGGTGGAGGGCAGGGATGGCTTTTCTAAAAATGAAGTGCCGAATGAGTAGGTCATAGTGTGGGACAGCGTAGGCCATATGAGCTCTCAGAACTCTGTGCTTTCAATCAAACGGAAGGGCATCATCGCTAATGAAATCAGTTTGGCAATGTAGGCGTTCAAAACCAGTAAAAGTTTTGTAGTCCGTCCACGCTTGCAAGTGTATGGTGGTTAAATGTCTAAGCATGCAACTGGTATTCAATTTTTGGAGATTTTTCCCTTGGCTAAAGGTCCTTCTGCACTTCATACAGATAACGTTTGCCTCATCAATAGGATTTTGGTCAAAAAAGTGCCACACTGCACTCTTCCTACTATGGGATAAATTTTCAGGGCTTGCACGCTGTGCTAATTTAACCATCTGACCAAGCTGTCCTGCAACTCTTTTTGTTTTTTAACACGTTTTTGGACTGCTACGGGCCTGTCAGATAACCGCATCTGCGATGTCGATGCCTGCTACGGATCCTCCTCTTCTGAGCTACTGCCAACGGCACCTCTTCCCCAAATGGATGCCAATCCGGGTCAACAACTGGGTCATCCATCACCTCCTCTTCAACTTCATCTTCACCTTCCTCTGTTTCACCATGTTAGGTGGTATACTACGCGGGAAGGGGCACCTGAGTTTCATCAGGGTCAGAATCTGGCTCAGTAGACTGCAAGGGCAATGAAGTGATCTGGGTGAATGTACCAGCAGAATCATATAGCAGTGGCTGTGCATCAGTGCTCTCCATGTCATATTTATGTTGGACTGGGGAATTCAGGAGTTCACTTGATAACCCAGGCAAGGTATGTGAAAAGAGCTCCAGGGAGTAATCTGAAGTGTGGCCTGCAGCATCCTTCACTTGTGGTGAGGGTGAAGGGCACAAGGAAAGGTGTTGTTCCTGACCAGGAGCCTGCACTGATGACTCAGTGCTTGCATTTTTTGAAACTTCAGAAGAGGACGCGAAGAGCTGGAGGCTGTTTTGGCAATGTAAGCCAAAACCTGTTCCTGATGTTCCTGCTTTAAAAGTGGTTTATCAACTCCCAGAAAAGGGAACCTTCCAGGCCTTCTGGAGCCAGATGATGACGCAGGCTCAACACCTCCTGCCTTAGGTGCTATTGTGCTTTTGGCACTACCAGCAGATGCACCACCACCACCATCAGTACAGGCTGTCCCCCTGCCCACGTCCGAGGCTCGTCCACCATACTTCCTCATGTTTTTGAAAATGTACCAAAAATACCAGCAGATATATGGTACTGTATCAGGAGCTTACAGCTGTATACGGTGTAGGGAAAAATTTAAATCTCAGTTATATTTCCGGAGTCAC
This sequence comes from Oophaga sylvatica, assembly GCA_033576555.1. Classification (NCBI taxonomy): domain Eukaryota; kingdom Metazoa; phylum Chordata; class Amphibia; order Anura; family Dendrobatidae; genus Oophaga; species Oophaga sylvatica. The sequence goes on along the minus strand of JARQOD010000005.1, from coordinate 3,892,853 downwards.
ACACAGACACTCACTCAGTATGGATTTGACCGTAATACAAACAGCAGATATACGGTACTGTATCACAAGCGTACAGCTGTATACAGTCATGGCCAAAAGTTTTGAGAATGACACAAATATTATATTTTCACATGATCTGCTGCCCTCTGGTTTTTATGTGTGTTTGACAGATGTTTTTATCACAGACAGAAATATAATTGCAAACATATGAGTAACAAAAGCTTATATTGACAGTTAGAATGAGTTAATGCAGCAAGTCAACATTTGCAGTGTTGACCCTTCTTCTTCAGGACCTCTGCAATTCTCCCTGGCATGCTCTCAATCAACTTCTGGACCAAATCCTGACTGATAGCAGTCCATTCTTGCACAATCAATGATTTAATTTTGTCAGAATTTTTAGGTTTTTGTTTGTCCACCCGTCTCTTGATGATTGACCACAAGTTCTCAATGGGATTAAGATCTGGGGAGTTTCCAGGCCATGGACCCAAAATCTCTATGTTTTGTTCCCTGAGCCATTTAGTTATCACCTTTGCTTTATGGCAAGGTGCTCCATCATGCTGGAAAAGGCATTGTTGATCGCCAAACTGCTCTTGGAGGGTTGGGAGAAGTTGCTCTTGGAGGACATTCTGGTACCATTCTTTATTCATGGCTGTGCTTTTAGGCAAGACTGTGAGAGAGCCGATTCCTTGGCTGAGAAGCAACCCCACACATGAATGGTTTCAGGATGCTTAACAGTTGGCATGAGACAAGACTGGTGATAGCGCTCACCTTGTCTTCTCCGAATGAGGCGTTTTCCTGATGTCCCAAACAATCGAAAAGGGGATTCATCAAAGAAAATAACTTTACCCCAGTCCTCAGCAGTCCACTGCCTGTACCTTTTGCAGAATATCAGTCTGTCCTTGATGTTTTTTCTGGAGAGAAGTGGCTTCTTTGCTGCCCTCCTTGAGACAAGGCCTTGCTCCAAGAGTCTCCGCCTCACAGTGCGTGCCGATGCACTCACACCTGTGTGCTGCCATCCCTGGGCAAGCTCTGCACTGCTGGTAGCCCGATCTCGCAGCTGAAACACTTTTAAGAGACGGTCCTGGTGCTTGCTGGTCTTTCTTGGGCACCCTGGAGCCTTTTTGGCAACAATGGAACCTCTCTCCTTGAAGTTCTTGATGATGCGATAGATTGTTGACTGAGGTGCAATCTTTCTAGCTGTGATACTCTTCCCTGTTAGGCCATTTTTGTGCATTGCAATGATGACTGCATGTGTTTCTTTAGAGATAACCATGGTTAACAGAAGAGAAACAATGATGCCAAGCACCAGCCTCCTTTTAAAGTGTCCAGTGGTGTCATTCTTACTTAATCATGACAGATTGATCTCCAGCCATGTCCTCATCAACACCCACACCTGTGTTAATGGAGCAATCACTGAAAAGAGGTTAGCTGGTCCTATTAAGGCAGGGCTGCAATGATGTTGAAATGTGTTTTTTGGGGGATAAAGTTAATTTTCTAGCCAAATATTGACTTTGCAAGTAATTGCTGTTAAGCTGATCACTCTTTATAACATTCTGGAGTATATGCAAATTGCCATTAGAAAAAGTGAAGCAGTAGACTTTGTAAAAATTAATATTTGTGTCATTCTCAAAACTTTTGTCCACGACTGTACAGCGTAGGGGAAAATTTCAATCTCCGTATATATTTCCGGAGTCACACACAGACGCTCTCTCAGTATGGATTTGACCACAATACAAAGAGCAGATATACGGTACTGTATCACAAGCGTACAGCTGTATACAGTGTAGGGGAAAATTTCAATCTCCGTATATATTTCCGGAGTCACACACAGATAGTCAGCATGTATTTGTCCGTGATACCAGCTGGTACACGGTAGTGTGTTAGGAGCGTACAGCTCTATATGGTCTTTGAAAAAATGAACGCTCGGTAACTGTGCAGAAAAAAAGAATACAAGTATTAGAGCTGTGTAAAAAGCAGTCTGCACAGCAGTGTACACACAGCAATACAGCTATCAGGCAGCCTAATAACCAGCGCTGCTGCACACAAGAAAATCCTCCCCTGTCACTGCACACTAACTGTATAGAACAATTGCTTTCAGCACAAGCACAGAAGAACTTCTCTTTCCAGCCCTAACTCTCTCCCTACTGATAAACAGCGTCAGCAACCTCTCCCTACTGTTAAGATCGCCAGAAGTAAAATGGTGGTCGGCGGTCAGGGCTTTTATAGACACTATGATGCCCCCCAAAGCAAGCCTATTACTGCAATGCCCTTCTCTAAGATGGAGGTGGACGCTGCCCATGTCACCTCATTGCCCACAGTGTACGTCATTGCTAATTGGCTGAAAAAAGGCACCTGAAAGCATTCTGGAAAAATCGACTTTGACTCTCGTTTTGCAGAACGCATGGCCGACTGCAAGCTATGGTCGTGTTTCGGTTAACGAAACCCGACTTTGGCGATAGTCAGCAACTTATGAATCTGACCGACCTGTTTCGCTCAACTCTAGTCATAATAGTTAGCATACGTCATATACTGCTCATATGCACAGCACCCCAGTAGGTGGGCGGAACACCTTGGTACAAAATATGCGTCTGATGGTGAAACCACTGGCCCTTCCCCTGTGTTATATAATTCCTACTCTGCTGTTCAGGAAGAAGACGCTGATGCTTCTTGTCCACAACTTGCAGTTGCACAAACACAACAGTCTGCACCAACGTCCAGTTCGTTGTCCCAGTGCAGCATTCAGTTGACCCTTGTCAGCATATATGTCTGTTCATAAATTGTTAGATAGTGTATACATATTCGTTAGCAATTTACATTGTCCGGTGTTGGACAAAGATCATTGCTGACTTTTCCAGGCACTTAAATGAGACTTGTGTCTCTTTATTAAACTGTTGCTTCCCTTACATTTTCTTGCGGGTTATTGTCCAGTTTCTGTATATTTTAAGCATGCCTAAGAGACTGGGTTATTACGCTCCACAGACCTATTCTGGCTGCAGCCTTACACATATTGGAACATGGTCATTGCCACGCTAAGTCCTTTACCTGAGCTCTGTAGCACTGCCTGTCACCTGAGTAATACACTCCACAGACCTCGACACTCTCTGGGACACATCCTGTAATTACTCCATTGTAGATCAAAACCATTCAAAAGTTACATTCTGCCTGGTTGGGTAGTTTCCAGAAGTGCGTAGGCTTGCGCAGATTGGTCAATGGCTCTCCTGTCTCTTTCCCTTGAGGAGGCTGCTTCCAAGTAAAATGAGGCTTGTGCATGTTCCTGACATGGATTCAGGCCTGACAGACTGACCACAATACCGGCCCTCGCTTGTATACACTGGATTCCAAATTTAATTCTAATGCTTTTGGTGTCTGGTAAAATCTAATTTACTGACATTGATCATACAGCTCCCCCAACTCCTGTATTATGTTCACCTTACTGCGGCTTCACCCACTATGACAGTTGTTCCATTGGGATCCGGTGGCAAAAATGTACTGTGGACCTTACAAAATGCTGTTTTCGCAGCACCTGGTGGCCCTCTGAAAATTGAAAGCGAGAGCCGCATAATGACATAGCAGTGGACATGGTGTTAGTGTAGGGCAAGGGCCAAAATTGAAATCACCATTTTGAAATTACATTGTAAAGGGATGGGGAGTATGTATTCCACTATCTTGATAACTATTTGGCATGAGGGAGGGACCTCCCAAATGTAGGAGTGAGAGCCCTCACAAATAAGTAAAGGAAAAAAATAAAGCAACATGTGTACATATGCTAAAAGGGAGGTATAATTTTTTTTAAATTATTTTTATTTAGCATTATATACATCTAATTATGAAGAAAAAATATTTCTCTGTATTTTTCCTTTAAAAAAAATGTTGGTTTGGTTTTGTAGGTCTTTTTAAAATCCGTAAAATCTGATTTGTCTGACAACATTATTCCCAGATAACATATATGAGCCAGAAAAGCATAAAGGCATATTCTCCATGCTGTTCCCATTTACTTTTAGCACTTTCCTATCCATTTTAGCTTTTTTTCCCATTTCCCCAGACCTGTTTATTGGGTCCAGCAGAAAAATATTTGGCTTTCCTATTGACGTGCATTGGATTCGCTATTTGGTACGAACAAACGGATATTTGAAATTATTCGTGCCGATTTTCCCAAATCCAAATATTTGTCTATTGGATCATCATGTGCCTTTATCAGCCACAGGTGGAATTGGAGCTTTGCCAACGTCTGTTAACCTGTTAAATGCCAGTGTCAATCTCTGACAGCAACAGTAACACATCCCAACAGAGATTTCGTCATTCCATGCGCCCATCGGCCCTGTGATGTGATCGCTGGTGCTGATGGATTGCCAGGATAACTCTAGCTTAGTTTCCATTAAAATGTGCGCCACCAGAAATGTCAAGGTAGCGGGAAATTAATGTAGGTTTTAGGAAAGTAGAGTCATGCTAAAGCTGGGTTCACTTTGCATTAGTGGTAATGCGCTGACGGCATCCGTTACATAGCGGCAATAACGCATGTCATAGTCGGCATGCATTAGCGATGTGCCGTCATTCTGTGACGGACCCTCTGCAGCGTTCGGGGATCTGTCACCGCTAGCACAGATGGAGCATCTGCGCTAGCGCGATCGCATAGCGCGATCTTTAAAAGGCACTTGCGTTAGAGCAGTCTGTTTAACGCATGCATTGAGCGGACTGCACTAACTCAAAGTGAACTTAGCCTAAGGCCGGGATCACACATGCAAGAAACTCGGACGAGTCTCAAAATGTTAATACCAGCACTGCCGCCGACACTCGGACAGGGGCGTGCAAGCTGCATGTATTTCTATGCAGCCGCGCGCTTTGCTCCCAAGTGCCGGCGGCATTGCCGGGTATTAACATGAGAGACTCGTCCGAGTTTGTCGCATGTGTGATCCGGCCTAAGGATGAGTGTTATTTGGTAATTGATGATCCTGTTAATTAAATGTAACCTGCAGAGAGTATAATACCACCATAACAAACCATTTTTAACCCCTTAACGACCGCCGATACGCCTTTTCACGGCAGTCATTAAGGGTACTTAAACCACAGCGCCGTTAATTAACGGCGCTGTGGAAAAAGTGAATAGCGCCCCCCCACAGTCGGATTTTCTCTGGGGTTTCGGCTGCCGGGGGTAGCCGAGACCCCAGAGAACATGAATCGGGTCGGTTTTTACCCCGATGTTGCGATCGCCGTTATTAACCCTATAATCGCACCAAAAAAAATGATCTGCCATATAATTTCTCTCTCCTCTGATGTGATCGGACATCAGAGGAGAGAGAAATAGGGTCCCCAATCCCCCCTTTGTGGCCCCTGGTGGTCTTAGGGCCCTCCTGTGTCCCCCGGTGCCGCCGCAATGCTCCAAAATGGCGGGCGCATGCGTAGTGCGCCCGCCACGAGGTGACGGGGGGGTTGGGCGATTTTTTTTCTAGGGTCTCGGCTGCCTGGGGTAGCTGAGACCCCAGAGAACATAATAGGGGCCCCCGCAGTCACCACTCTTTTGCGATCGCCATATAACGGCGATCGCAAAAGAAAAATCCCAGCCGCGATCCTGCCTGTAATTTCTCTCCCCTCTGATCGCACATCAGAGGGGAGAGAAATAGGGTCCCCGGGACCCCCGATCCCCCACGTACCTTCCTGTGTCCCCTCTGTGTCCTCCGATCCTCCCTTTCCTCCGATCCTAGGCCTCTTCTTCCTGTAAAAAAAAAATGGCGGGCGCCTGCCGAATCTGCCTTTGCGGCAGATTCAAAAAATCATTCCTTTATTCTGTTAAAAGTATATTTTGAGCACTGTGATAAACTATCACAGTGATCAAAATAAAAAAAAACAGTACATAAACCCCCCTTTATCACTCCCTTAGTTAGGGACATATAATAAAATAAAGAAATTTTATTTATTTTCATTTTTCCATTAGGGTTAGGGTTATAATTAGGGTTAGGGTTGGAATTAGGGTTAGGGCTAGGGTTATAATAAGGGTTAGGGTTAGGCTGGGTTCATACTGCGTTATCGCAGTCCGTTAACGTTGCCATTCACCCCCATTTGAGGGCGCATCGCGACGTCTGCCGTAAAGTGGCATGCGTTCGCGACGTGCAGTTATTCAGTGACAGAACCTCGGACGCTGCCTGCAGCATCTGGGCTCCGTCACCGCTAGCGCAGATGATTCATCTGTGCTAGCACACTGCGCTAGCGTGTATAGCATAACGCAATCGCGTTATGCTATACCGTTACCAGCCCGTCAACGCTATGTGTTGAACGGGCTAGTAAAACGCTATCTGAACCTAGCCTTAGGGTTAGGTTATAATTAGGGTTAGGGTTGGAATTAGGGTTAGGGTTACAATTAGGGTTAGGTTTACAATTAGGGTTGGAATTAGGGTTGGGATTAGGGTTAGGATTAGGGTTAGGGGTGTGTTGGGTTAGGGTTGGAGCTAGAATTGAGGGGTTTCCACTATTTAGGCACATCAGGGGGTCTCCAAACACGACATTGCGTTCAAAAAGTCAAATGGCGCTCCCTCCCTTCCGAGCCCTGCCGTGCGCCTAAACAGTGGTTTACCCTAACATATGGGGTATCTGCGTACTCAGGACAAATTGCACACCAATTTTGAGGTTCTAATTTCTCCTTTTACCCTTGGGAAAAAAAATAGCTGGCTAAAAAATCATTTTTGAGGAAAAAAATAATTTTTTATTTTCACGGCTCTGCGTTTATAAATTTCTGTGAGGCACTTGAGGGCTCAAAGTGCTCACCACACATCTAGATAATCTCCTTGGGGGTCTAGTTTCCAAAATGGTGTCACTTGCAGGGGGTTTCCACTATTTATGCACATCAGGGGGTCTCCAAACACGACGTGGCGTCAAATGGAGCTCCCTTCCGAGCCCTGCCGTGCGCCCAAACAGTGATTTACCCCAACATATGGGGTATCAACGTACTCAGGACAAATTGCACACCAATTTTGGGGTTCTAATTTCTCCTGTTACCCTTGGGAAAGTAAAAAATAGTTGGCTTAAAAAAAATCATTTTTGAGGAAAAAAATGATTGTTTATTTTCACGGCTCTGCGTGTTAGGGTTCGAGTTCCCGCTGCTGCACAAGGGGAGTCTCGAACCAGTCCCGCTGTGGTCCCCCATTCATCTCCGGCCACAGTGGAGCCTGCTCAGCAGAGACGTTGGTCCCAGCGTCTTGCCCATTCCAGTACTGTGCAGAGACTTACTGCTGCCTCTCTTGGATCTACTATTATAGTCAGTGCTGGAGCAGACGTCTTTGGGACGAAGTCCTGCGTTTCCCCTTCTGAGCATGCCCAGGGTAAGATCTCTCATTGGAGATCAGGGGTCACATGTTCAGGTACTGCAGCAGCTCCTATTGGTCCGCCAGGAAGGTCCTGAAACTGCATGTGTTTTGGAACAGTTTCTCATTGGTCCTTGTTTCTGGCAGGTACTGTAGCTGTTGCTATAAAAGGGTGGCATGGCTGGGCCGCCATGCGCTAATATCAATCATCATATGCTTTGCGCCAGTGTGGTCATGCGTGTGTGTGGTTAGGGCCCGGCTGAAATAAGCCCCTAGAATACCGACTTAATCAGTGAGGAGTTTGGTATGATAGCTGATCAGGGTCGGTGTCCTAGATGCCCTAGATTACCGGCATAACCGGTGACGAGTTTGATTGCCGTATTCAGGGCCTGGCGTTCAGACGCCATAGATTGCGGGTGTCTCCCGCGAGGACATTAGCGCATGATTACGTTCTATGTTCTCTTAGCAGTCAACTGTGTACCTGGGTGCCTGACAGGACACAGAAATTTTTCTCAGCGGCTCTGTGACGTAACAGGGTTCGCTTTCTACGCTAGACAGCGCCCTAGCGCGTTTATTTAGTGACTCAGTGGTGTTAAGTGAGTTCGCACACATCGCCATATAGCGCTGCGGCACTCCTTCTAGCGGCTCTGTGGAATAACAGAGTTCGCACATATTGCCACAGCGCGTTACGGCGTTTATTTTGGCGACTCTGCGGGATAACAGAGTTCGCTTCTTGCGCCATTTTACTAGCAGCAGGCTCGGCCTGCACGGTGGACCCCGGGCTGCGAACGCACCTCTTTACATCATATATTTTGTGCGTTCCGCAGACCCTAACATAATATTAGCGCAAGGGTCTGGCTAGTAAAATGGCGGATGACCAGCGTCTACCGCAGTACATCCAGCAGCTGGAGGGTAGGTTGGCGGCTCTTGAGCGCACAACCTCAGCTGTGGATGTTACCGCAGTCGCTGTTCAGGCTGCTAGCGTTGCTGCAGCCAGTTTGTCCTCTGCCCCTACATTATCCCACCTCCCGATTCCTGACAAGTTTGCCGGTGACAGCAAGCAATGTCGGGGATTCGTGAGTCAGTGCTCTATACAGCTCGAGCTTCTGGCTGCACATTTCCCACGGATTGGGCACAAGTGGGTTTTGTACTGTCTCTACTCTCGGGCAGAGCGTTGGAGTGGGCAACGCCGCTGTGGGAGCGCGATGATCGTCTGGCCTCAGAGCTAGACTGGTCAGATAAAATTCTCATTCCAGTCTACTGGCGAGGACTGGCTGACCATGTTAAAGACGCTTTGGCTACCAGGGAGATCCCGCCACACTGGAGAAGCTTATCTCCATATCTACCCGCATCGACCTCCGTTTTCACGAGTGGAGGTTGGAGCGGGCCCAGTGTAGGCAGAGGATTCGGTTGGCTCCCACCTTTGCCACAACTCTCAAATCCCCCGATCTGGTGTCGAACCCCAAAAGGCCACAGAGGTTCCTTGTGCAGGACCTAATTCTCGAGTCGTCGAATATCTGCGGTCTGTATCCTTTGTCAGCAGACAGGACACTATGCCAACAAATGTCCACAGCGATCAGGGAAGCGATCGCGTCTAGTGACCCTGGGAGGAGGTTCACTAGAGAATGTGGCATTTTCCTCCAAGATGACATTTAAAGGGACAGTCACTGTGGACTCTTCCACACTTACAGCCGAGCTTTGTGTGGACTCAGGAGCAGGGGGAATTTCATGTCATCCACCTTTGCT
>JARQOD010000005.1:3782478-3883715 GCA_033576555.1 Oophaga sylvatica | reverse complement strand
AAGGTAGCGGGAAATTAATGTAGGTTTTAGGAAAGTAGAGTCATGCTAAAGCTGGGTTCACTTTGCATTAGTGGTAATGCGCTGACGGCATCCGTTACATAGCGGCAATAACGCATGTCATAGTCGGCATGCATTAGCGATGTGCCGTCATTCTGTGACGGACCCTCTGCAGCGTTCGGGGATCTGTCACCGCTAGCACAGATGGAGCATCTGCGCTAGCGCGATCGCATAGCGCGATCTTTAAAAGGCACTTGCGTTAGAGCAGTCTGTTTAACGCATGCATTGAGCGGACTGCACTAACTCAAAGTGAACTTAGCCTAAGGCCGGGATCACACATGCAAGAAACTCGGACGAGTCTCAAAATGTTAATACCCAGCACTGCCGCCGACACTCGGACAGGGGCGTGCAAGCTGCATGTATTTCTATGCAGCCGCGCGCTTTGCTCCCAAGTGCCGGCGGCATTGCCGGGTATTAACATGAGAGACTCGTCCGAGTTTGTCGCATGTGTGATCCCGGCCTAAGGATGAGTGTTATTTGGTAATTGATGATCCTGTTAATTAAATGTAACCTGCAGAGAGTATAATACCACCATAACAAACCATTTTTAACCCCTTAACGACCGCCGATACGCCTTTTCACGGCAGTCATTAAGGGTACTTAAACCACAGCGCCGTTAATTAACGGCGCTGTGGAAAAAGTGAATAGCGCCCCCCCACAGTCGGATTTTCTCTGGGGTTTCGGCTGCCGGGGGTAGCCGAGACCCCAGAGAACATGAATCGGGTCGGTTTTTACCCCGATGTTGCGATCGCCGTTATTAACCCTATAATCGCACCAAAAAAAATGATCTGCCATATAATTTCTCTCTCCTCTGATGTGATCGGACATCAGAGGAGAGAGAAATAGGGTCCCCAATCCCCCCTTTGTGGCCCCTGGTGGTCTTAGGGCCCTCCTGTGTCCCCCGGTGCCGCCGCAATGCTCCAAAATGGCGGGCGCATGCGTAGTGCGCCCGCCACGAGGTGACGGGGGGGTTGGGCGATTTTTTTTCTAGGGTCTCGGCTGCCTGGGGTAGCTGAGACCCCAGAGAACATAATAGGGGCCCCCGCAGTCACCACTCTTTTGCGATCGCCATATAACGGCGATCGCAAAAGAAAAATCCCAGCCGCGATCCTGCCTGTAATTTCTCTCCCCTCTGATCGCACATCAGAGGGGAGAGAAATAGGGTCCCCGGGACCCCCGATCCCCCACGTACCTTCCTGTGTCCCCTCTGTGTCCTCCGATCCTCCCCTTTCCTCCGATCCTAGGCCTCTTCTTCCTGTAAAAAAAAAATGGCGGGCGCCTGCCGAATCTGCCTTTGCGGCAGATTCAAAAAATCATTCCTTTATTCTGTAAAAGTATATTTTGAGCACTGTGATAAACTATCACAGTGATCAAAATAAAAAAAACAGTACATAAACCCCCCTTTATCACTCCCTTAGTTAGGGACATATAATAAAATAAAGAAATTTTATTTATTTTCATTTTTCCATTAGGGTTAGGGTTATAATTAGGGTTAGGGTTGGAATTAGGGTTAGGGCTAGGGTTATAATAAGGGTTAGGGTTAGGCTGGGTTCATACTGCGTTATCGCAGTCCGTTAACGTTGCCATTCACCCCCATTTGAGGGCGCATCGCGACGTCTGCCGTAAAGTGGCATGCGTTCGCGACGTGCAGTTATTCAGTGACAGAACCTCGGACGCTGCCTGCAGCATCTGGGCTCCGTCACCGCTAGCGCAGATGATTCATCTGTGCTAGCACACTGCGCTAGCGTGTATAGCATAACGCAATCGCGTTATGCTATACCGTTACCAGCCCGTCAACGCTATGTGTTGAACGGGCTAGTAAAACGCTATCTGAACCTAGCCTTAGGGTTAGGGTTATAATTAGGGTTAGGGTTGGAATTAGGGTTAGGGTTACAATTAGGGTTAGGTTTACAATTAGGGTTGGAATTAGGGTTGGGATTAGGGTTAGGATTAGGGTTAGGGGTGTGTTGGGGTTAGGGTTGGAGCTAGAATTGAGGGGTTTCCACTATTTAGGCACATCAGGGGGTCTCCAAACACGACATTGCGTTCAAAAAGTCAAATGGCGCTCCCTCCCTTCCGAGCCCTGCCGTGCGCCTAAACAGTGGTTTACCCTAACATATGGGGTATCTGCGTACTCAGGACAAATTGCACACCAATTTTGAGGTTCTAATTTCTCCTTTTACCCTTGGGAAAAAAAATAGCTGGCTAAAAAATCATTTTTGAGGAAAAAAATAATTTTTTATTTTCACGGCTCTGCGTTTATAAATTTCTGTGAGGCACTTGAGGGCTCAAAGTGCTCACCACACATCTAGATAATCTCCTTGGGGGTCTAGTTTCCAAAATGGTGTCACTTGCAGGGGTTTCCACTATTTATGCACATCAGGGGGTCTCCAAACACGACGTGGCGTCAAATGGAGCTCCCTTCCGAGCCCTGCCGTGCGCCCAAACAGTGATTTACCCCAACATATGGGGTATCAACGTACTCAGGACAAATTGCACACCAATTTTGGGGTTCTAATTTCTCCTGTTACCCTTGGGAAAGTAAAAAATAGTTGGCTTAAAAAAAATCATTTTTGAGGAAAAAAATGATTGTTTATTTTCACGGCTCTGCGTGTTAGGGTTCGAGTTCCCGCTGCTGCACAAGGGGAGTCTCGAACCAGTCCCGCTGTGGTCCCCCATTCATCTCCGGCCACAGTGGAGCCTGCTCAGCAGAGACGTTGGTCCCAGCGTCTTGCCCATTCCAGTACTGTGCAGAGACTTACTGCTGCCTCTCTTGGATCTACTATTATAGTCAGTGCTGGAGCAGACGTCTTTGGGACGAAGTCCTGCGTTTCCCCTTCTGAGCATGCCCAGGGTAAGATCTCTCATTGGAGATCAGGGGTCACATGTTCAGGTACTGCAGCAGCTCCTATTGGTCCGCCAGGAAGGTCCTGAAACTGCATGTGTTTTGGAACAGTTTCTCATTGGTCCTTGTTTCTGGCAGGTACTGTAGCTGTTGCTATAAAAGGGTGGCATGGCTGGGCCGCCATGCGCTAATATCAATCATCATATGCTTTGCGCCAGTGTGGTCATGCGTGTGTGTGGTTAGGGCCCGGCTGAAATAAGCCCCTAGAATACCGACTTAATCAGTGAGGAGTTTGGTATGATAGCTGATCAGGGTCGGTGTCCTAGATGCCCTAGATTACCGGCATAACCGGTGACGAGTTTGATTGCCGTATTCAGGGCCTGGCGTTCAGACGCCATAGATTGCGGGTGTCTCCCGCGAGGACATTAGCGCATGATTACGTTCTATGTTCTCTTAGCAGTCAACTGTGTACCTGGGTGCCTGACAGGACACAGAAATTTTTCTCAGCGGCTCTGTGACGTAACAGGGTTCGCTTTCTACGCTAGACAGCGCCCTAGCGCGTTTATTTAGTGACTCAGTGGTGTTAAGTGAGTTCGCACACATCGCCATATAGCGCTGCGGCACTCCTTCTAGCGGCTCTGTGGAATAACAGAGTTCGCACATATTGCCACAGCGCGTTACGGCGTTTATTTTGGCGACTCTGCGGGATAACAGAGTTCGCTTCTTGCGCCATTTTACTAGCAGCAGGCTCGGCCTGCACGGTGGACCCCGGGCTGCGAACGCACCTCTTTACATCATATATTTTGTGCGTTCCGCAGACCCTAACATAATATTAGCGCAAGGGTCTGGCTAGTAAAATGGCGGATGACCAGCGTCTACCGCAGTACATCCAGCAGCTGGAGGGTAGGTTGGCGGCTCTTGAGCGCACAACCTCAGCTGTGGATGTTACCGCAGTCGCTGTTCAGGCTGCTAGCGTTGCTGCAGCCAGTTTGTCCTCTGCCCCTACATTATCCCACCTCCCGATTCCTGACAAGTTTGCCGGTGACAGCAAGCAATGTCGGGGATTCGTGAGTCAGTGCTCTATACAGCTCGAGCTTCTGGCTGCACATTTCCCCACGGATTGGGCACAAGTGGGTTTTGTACTGTCTCTACTCTCGGGCAGAGCGTTGGAGTGGGCAACGACGCTGTGGGAGCGCGATGATCGTCTGGCCTCAGAGCTAGACTGGTCAGATAAAATTCTCATTCCAGTCTACTGGCGAGGACTGGCTGACCATGTTAAAGACGCTTTGGCTACCAGGGAGATTCCCGCCACACTGGAGAAGCTTATCTCCATATCTACCCGCATCGACCTCCGTTTTCACGAGTGGAGGTTGGAGCGGGCCCAGTGTAGGCAGAGGATTCGGTTGGCTCCCACCTTTGCCACAACTCTCAAATCCCCCGATCTGGTGTCCGAACCCCAAAAGGCCACAGAGGTTCCTTGTGCAGGACCTAATTCTCGAGTCGTCCGAATATCTGCGGTCTGTATCCTTTGTCAGCAGACAGGACACTATGCCAACAAATGTCCACAGCGATCAGGGAAGCGATCGCGTCTAGTGACCCTGGGAGGAGGTTCACTAGAGAATGTGGCATTTTCCTCCAAGATGACATTTAAAGGGACAGTCACTGTGGACTCTTCCACACTTACAGCCGAGCTTTGTGTGGACTCAGGAGCAGGGGGGAATTTCATGTCATCCACCTTTGCTCGTCGCCACGCAATACATCTGGTAGCACTCGACAAACCAGTGACTGTCCGGGTAGTGAATGGGTTGACATTGCCCTTGCCAATTACACATCAGACTGTCCCTCTTACTTTGTGTGTACCCCCTTCCCATCAGGAAATTATTTTCCTTCTCGTCCTTCCTGAGGGAATAGACAAAATCCTACTGGGAGTACCCTGGCTCCTTTCCCACTCCCCTCATATTGAGTGGACCACCGGTAGGATACTGGGTTGGAGTGAGTCATGTAAGGACAGATGTGTCAGGAGTGCATTCAGGTTACCACTACAGAGATACCCGCAGATCTTTCTCCTCTTCTCAAGTGTTATCAGTCATATGCAGACGTGTTCTCTAAAAAGGCTGCGGAGACTCAGCCGTCCCATCGTCCCTACGACTGCCCTATTGACCTCTTGCCTGGAGCAGAACCTCCTCGGGGAAGGGTCTATCCCCTCTCTCTTCCTGAGACGGAGGCTATGTCTCAATATATCCAGGAGAATCTGGCAAGAGGGTTCATTAGGAAGTCGGTGTCACCAGCAGGAGCGGGGTTCTTCTTTGTGCAGAACAAGAGTGGAGAATTACGTCCGTGTATAGATTACAGAGGTCTTAACGCCATCACGTTAAGAATAAGTACCCATTGCCCCTGATCTCTGAGCTCTTTGATAGGCTCCGGGGAGCAAGGGTATTTAATAAAATAGATCTGCGTGGTGCTTATAACCTGATTCGCATCCGTGAGGGGGACGAATGGAAGACGGCTTTTAATACCAGGGATGGGCATTATGAATACCTGGTGATGCCCTTCGGGCTCTGTAATGCCCCAGCCGTTTTCCAAAACTTTGTCAATGATATCTTCCGGGATATGCCTTCCACCTCTGTAGTAGTCTATCTGGATGATATTCTCATCTTTTCTCCAGATATTGACTCTCACCGGAGGCATGTCTGCAAAGTCTTCGACCTGTTACGGGCGAACTCCCTCTATGCATAGTTGGAGAAATGCATGTTTGAGCAGGAGTCTTTACCTTTCCTGGGCTATATCATCTCTGCCCAGGGATTGGCTATGGATCCTGCCAAACTACAGGCTGTGATGGATTGGCAAGAACCCCATTCTCCTAAAGCGGTGCAGCGCTTTATGGGGTTCATTAATTACTATCGCCAATTCATTCCCCACTTTTCCACTTTGGTAGCTCCCTTGGTAGCCCTCACCGAGAAGGGAGCCAATCCCAAATTGTGGTCAGAGGAGGTCTCCAAGGCCTTTACTTCAATTAAGTCCCATTTTGCTAGCGCTCCCATCTTACATCGCCCCGAGGTTGATAAGCCTTTTTTATTGGAGGTCGATGCCTCGTCTGTTGGTGCTGGAGCAGTCCTTTTTCAAAAGGATGCTCAAGGTCGGAAACAACCTTGTTTCTTCTTTTCCAAGACCTTCACACCAGCTGAGAGGAATTATTCCATTGAGGATAGGGAGTTGCTAACCATGAAGTTGACCTTTTCCGAGTGGAGACATCTCCTGGAGGGGGCTCGCTTTCCCTTTCAAGTTTTCACTGACCACAAAAATTTGGTCTATTTACAGACCGACCAGCGGCTAAATTCTTGTCAGGCCAGATGGTCCCTGTTCTTCTCCCAGTTTCTTTTCACCCTCCATTTCCTCTCCGGTGAGAAGAACATTCGGGCCGATGCGCTTTCTCGCTCCGTGGTGTCCTCTGAGGAGGTGGAGGAGGAGCCTCGGTTGATTGTCCCCACAGAGAGCCTAAGAACTGTGGCCCCGGTTTCGCTTGAGTCTGTGCCTCCGGGCAAGACTTTTGTGCCCACCAATTTGCGACCGGAGGTACTCTCTTGGGCACATTCGTCAAGGGTGGGTGGACATTTTGGGGCAAAAAGGACATCTGAGTTGCTGGCGAGGACATACTGGTGGCCACATATGGTCCGTGACGTCAGGGAATATGTTCAGGCGTGCGTCTCCTGCGCCAAGAATTTGTCCCCTCGACAACGGCCAGCTGGGCTACTTTTCTCTTTACCGGTGGCAGACAGGCCTTGGGAGATGGTCGGGATGGATTTTGTGGTGGGCTTACCCAAGTCTCGGGGCTGCACCATCATCTGAGTGATAACCGACCACTTCTCCAAAATGGTGCACTTAGTGCCGTTACCACGGTTACCGTCTGCACGGGCCTTGGCAGCATTGTTCATTATTAGGCATATTTTCCGCCTACACGGTATGCCAGACAAAATTGTCAGCGATCGAGGTCCCCAGTTTGCGTCTCGGTTCTGGAGAGAGCTGTGTCGATTACTCAGCATTGAGTTGAATTTCTCCTCTGCATACCATCCCGAGACGAATGGATTGGTAGAGAGGGCCAACCAGACCTTGGTCACATATTTGCGACATTTTGTCTCTGCCAGGCAGGATGACTTGGCATCCTTGCTACCGTGGGCTGAGTTCGCTATAAATAATGCTGTGGCTGACTCCACCGTACAGACCCCATTCCTCCTGAACTACGGTCAGCATTCGCGGGTACCAGTGCCCATACACATGTCCAGGGTGGCAGACTGGGCTGTGGAGGCATGGGACATTTGGGACCGCACCCAGGATGCCATTCAGGCCTCCAAAGAGAGGATGAGGTCTTCGGCCGATGCCCATCGGCGCCCCGCTCCTACATTTGCTCCGGGTGACCTAATGTGGCTTTCTGCCCGAAACATCAGGCTACGTGTAGAGTCCACCAAGTTGGCACCTCGCTTTTTGGGCCCCTTTAAAGTTCTTGAGCAGGTGAACCGCCTCGCCTTGGTATCACAGACACCTTTCACGTGTCCCTCCTGAAACCCGTGGCCATTTCCCGGTTTTCCGAGTCATCTGCCGGGACGTCGGGTTCATCAACCGACGATCATGAGGTGAACGCCATTGTTGGGTGCAAGGTGGTACGAGGCAAAAAATTTTATTTGGTGGATTGGAGGGGTTATGGGCCTGAGGATAGGTCCTGGGAGCCTGCTGAGCATGTTCACGCTCCGCAGCTCATCGCTGCCTTTGCATGCAGCGAGGCCCAAAGAAGGGGGGGCAATGTTAGGGTTCAAGTTCCCACTGTTGCACAAACGGAGTCTCGAACCAGTCCTGCTGCGGTCTCCCATTCGTCTCCGGCCGCAGTGGAGCCTGCTCAGTAGAGACGTCGGTCCCAGCGTCTTGCCCATTCCAGTACTGTGCAGAGACTTACTTCTGCCTCTCCTGGATCTGCTATTATAGCCAGTGCTGGAGCAGATGTCTTTGGGACGAAGTCCTGCGTTTCCCCTTCTGAGCATGCCCAGGGTAAGATCTCTCATTGGAGATCAGGGGTCACATGTTCAGGTACTGCAGCAGCTCCTATTGGTCCGCCAGGAAGGTCCTGAAACTGCATGTGTTTTGGAACAGTTTCTCATTGGTCCTTGTTTCTGGCAGGTCCTGTAGCTGTTGCTATAAAAGCGTGGCATGGCTGAGCCGCCATGCGCTAATATCAATCGTCATATGCTTTGCGCCAGTGTGGTCATGCATGTGTGTGGTTAGGGCCCGGCTGAAATAAGCCCCTAGAATACCGACTTAATCGGTGAGGAGTTTGGTATGCTAGCTGGTCAGGGTCGGTGTCCTAGATGCCCTAGATTACCGGCATAACCAATGACGAGTTTGATTGCCGTATTCAGGGCCTGGCGTTCAGACGCCATAGATTGCGGGTGTCTCCCGCGAGGACATTAGCACATGATCACGTTCTATGTTCGCTTAGCAGTCAACTGTGTACCTGGGTGCCTGACAGGACACAGAAGTTTTTCTCAGCGGCTCTGTGACGTAACAGGGTTCGCTTTCTACGCTAGACAGTGCCCTAGCGTGTAAATTTTGCGACTCAGTGGTGTTAAGTGAGTTCGCACACATCGCCATATAGCGCTGCGGCACTCCTTCTAGTGGCTCTGTGGAATAACAGAGTTCGCACATATTGCCACAGCGCATTACGGTGTTTATTTTGGCGACTCCGCGGGATAACAGAGTTCACATCTTGCGACATTTTACTAGCAGCAGGCTCGGCCTGCACGGTGGACCCCGGGCTGCGAATGCACCTCTTTACATCATATATTTGGTGCGTTCCGCAGACCCTAACACTGCGTTTATAAATTTCTGTGAAGCACTTGGGGGTTCAAAGTATTCACCACACATCTAGATAAGCTCCTTGGGGGGTCTAGTTTCCAAAATGGTGTCACTTGCAGGGGGTTTCTACTGTTTAGGCACATCAAGGGCTCTGCAAATGCAACATGACACCTGCAGAACATTCCATCAAAGTCTGCATTACAAAATGGCGCTCCTTCCCTTCCAAGCTCTCCCATGCGCCCAAACAGTGGTTCCACCCCACATATGGGTATCAGCGTACTCAGGAAAAATTGCACAACAACTTTTGGGGTCCAATTTCTCCTGTTACCCTTGGGAAAATAAAAAATAGCAGACTAAAGGATCATTTTTGAGGAAAAAAATGATTTTTTATTTTTACGGCTCTACGTTATAAACTTATGTGAAGCACTTGGGGGTTCACCACACATCTAGATAAGTTCCTTAAGAAGTCTAGTTTCCAAAATGGTGTCATTTGTGGGGGGTTTCCACTGTTTCGGTGCATCAGGGGCTCTCCAAACGCTACATGGCGTCCTATCTCAATTCCAGCCAATTTTGGTTTGAAAAAGTCAAACGGCTCTCCTTCCATTTCAAGCCCTGCCGTGTGCCCAAACAGTGGTCCGCCCCACAAATTGGGTATCAGCGTACTCAGGACAAATTGGACAACAACTTTTGTGGTCTAATTTCTCCTGTTACCCTTGGAAAAATAAAAAATTGGGGACTAAACGATCAGGTTTGTGGAAAAAATAGATTTTTTATTTTCACGCCCGGGCGTTATAAACTTCTGTGAAGCACTTGGGGGTTCAAAGTGCTCACCACACATCTAGATAAGTTCCTTAGGGGGTCTAGTTTCCAAAATGGGGTCACTTGTGGGGGGGGTTTCCGCTGTTTAGACACATCAGGGCCTCTACAAACGCGACATGGCGTCCAGCCAATTCTGCGTTGAAAAAGTCAAACGGCGCTCATTCCCTTCCAAGCTCTGCCATGCACCCAAACAGTGGTTTACCCCAACATATGGGGTATCAGCATGCTAAGGACATATTGCACAAAAACTTTTGGGGTCTTGTTACCCTTGGGAAAATAAAAATTGTTGTGAAAAGTTCGTTTTTGTGGAAAAATTATTTTTTATTTTCACGACTCTACGTTATAAACTTCTGTGAAGCACTTGGAGGTTCAAAGTGCTCACCACACATCTAGATAAGTTCCTTAAGGGGTCTAGTTTCCAAAGTGGGGTCACTTGTTGAGGGTTTCCACTGTTTAGGCACATCAGGGACTCTCTAAATGCGACATGGCTTCCAGCCAATTCTGCGTTGAAAAAGTCAAACGGCGCTCCTTCCCTTGCGACCTCTGCCGTGCGCCCAAAAAGTGGTTTACCCTCACATATGGGGTATCGGCGTATTCAGGAGAAATTGCAAAACAAATTTTGTAGTTCATTTTTTCTTTTAACACTTGTGAAAATAAAAAAATTGGTACCGAAGTAAAGCTTTTGCAAAAAAAGTTAAATGTTAATTTTTTCCTTCCACATTGCTTCAGTTCCTGTGAAGCACGTAAAGTGTTAATAAACTTCTTAAATGTGGTTTTGAGCACCTTGAGGGGTGCAGTTTTTAGAATGGTGTCACTTTGGGGTATTTTCTATCATATAGACCCCTCAAAGTGACTTCAAATGTGATGTGGTCCCTAAAAAAAATTGGTGTTGTAAAAATGAGAAATCGCTGGTCAACTTTTAACCCTTATAACTTCGTAACAAAAAAAAATGTTGTTCCCAAAATTGTGCTGATGTAAAGTAGACATGTGGGAAATGTTATTTATTAAGAAATTTGTGTGACATATCTCTCTGATTTAAGGGCATAAAAATTGAAAGTTTGAAAATTGCGAAATTTTCAAATTTTCGCCATTTTTCCGTATTTTTTCATAAATAAAAGCAAGTCATATAAAAAATTTTTTGCCACTAACGTGAAGTACAATATGTCACGAAAAAACATTCTCAGAATCAGTAGGATCCATCAAAGCGTTCCAGAATTATAACCTCATAAATTGACAGTGGTCAGAATTGTAAAAATTGGCCAGGTCTGTAAGCTGCAAATTGGCTCTGTCACTAAGAGGTTAAACCACTGAAATGTATACAAAAACACCAATATTTTGGGGATTGATGTAATCACTGTGATCTTCAGGTTCAAGTTATGTCTATTGGAGAAGAGGAGAAAAAAGTAAAAGCACAAAACTTAAAATTGACCCAGAAGGAAAAAGGTTAAAGTTCATTAAGATAAATTCATAAAACATATGTAATAAACTTTGCTCCACTGTTAGAATTTGTTCACCATAAAAAACAGGCAAAATATCATTAAGAAATTCACTAAACAACACTCACTTCACTTTTCAGCTATCTAAGAAGTATGGACCCGTGTACACCTTACAATTAGGAGTCGAGAAAGTTGTTGTCATATGTGGGTACGAGGCTGTAAAAGACGCCCTTGTCAATCATGGAGATGAATTTTCAGGAAGACCTAAAGTGGCATTATATGATGAAATGTCCAAAGGACACGGTAACAATCATAAAATTATCACTGATTTGGGGGATGGATTGAATTTGCTTTTTAAATTTAATTTCCTTTGTAAATAGATTGTCTGGTCTGAAAATCTTCAACTAAAATTGTTGGATCTTAAAGTCAACTTGATCTCATGTGGGCACCAGAACTATCCTCAAAGATTAGTTTACAATTAGTGATGAGCGAACATGTTCAGAAAATGATCGGCAAACATAAATTTGGCATGAATATGGCACATTCGGATTCGTGATCGGTAACACGAGCATTTTTCTTAAAATCAGAAAAAGTCAATAATACATTCAGTAAACGATAAAATAAAAGCCGATAATTCATGTGCCGCATTCAGTAAAATCACAGCGTCACAGGTTACAATAGAATAGATAGAATAGATATATACACAAAGAATAGTTAGATATACAGTACAGACCAAAAGTTTGGACACACCTTCTCATTCAAAGATTTTTCTGTATTTTCATGACAATGAAAATTGTAGAATCACACTGAAGGCATCAAAACTATGAATTAACACATGTGGAATTATACATTACACTTTACAAAAAAGTGTGAAACAACTGAAAATATGTCTTATATTCTAGGTTCTTCAAAGTAGCCACCTTTTGCTTTGATTACTGCTTTGCACGTAGAAAAGGTGAACGGATGGACTCTACATGCCTAGTTCCCACCGTGAAGCATGGAGGAGGTGGTGTGATGGTATGGGGGTGCTTTGCTGGTGACACTGTTGGGGATTTATTCAAAATTGAAGCGGTGAGCGGTCCAGCTCAACCCAAACCATCTCGATTGGGTTCAGGTCTGGTGACTGTGGAGGCCAGGTTATCTGGCGTAGCACCCCAACACTCTCTTTCTTGGTCAAATAGCCCTTACACAGTCTGGAGGTGTGTTTGGGATCATTGTCCTGTTGAAAAATAAATGATGGTCCAACTAAACGCAAACTGGATGCAATAGCATGCTGCTGCAAGATGCTGTGGTAGCCATGCTGGTTCAGTATGCCTTCAATTTTGAATAAATCCCCAACAATGTCACCAGCAAAGCACCCCACACCATCACACCTCCTCCTCCATGCTTCACGGTGGGAACCAGGCATGTAGAGTCCATCCATTCACCTTTTCTGCGTGCAAAGCAGTAATCAAAGCAAAGGTGGATACTTTGAAGAACCTAGAATATAAGACATATTTTCAGTTGTTTCACACTTTTTTGTAAAGTGTAATGTATAATTCCACATGTGTTAATTCATAGTTTTGATGCCTTCAGTGTGATTCTACCATTTTCATAGTCATGAAAATACAGAAAAATCATTGAATGAGAAGGTGTGTCCAAACTTTTGGTCTGTACTGTATAGATTTCAGTGACACACACATTTATATGTATATATATTACATAGATAGATAGAAAAGCCGGCAACGCAGCAGCCACGGTAGTGTGAAATCACAGCAGGAACCGACAGGATAGAAGAGATGGATTACATACAGTAAATACATAAAGAATAGGTAGATATACAGATGTCTCTGACAAATACTATTAGTACAGTGTGTGTGCAGCTTACTGTACATGTATTTAATTAATAAAAGATTATTTTCTGAAAAAAATGGTGTGGGCTCCAACGTAATTTTCATAACCAGCAGAGGGAAAGCCGATGGCAGGTGGCCAATGTTTATAGTTTAGGAAGGGGTTAATACCCATTCGGCTTCCAGGCTATTAATATCAGCTCACAGCTGTATACTTAGCCTTTACTAGCTATTAAAATAATAGGGGACCCTAAAACAAAATGACGTGCGGTCCCCCTATAATTAACAACCAACAAAGGCTATAAAGACAACTGTGGGCTGATATTAATAGACAAAGAAGGGGCCATGGATACTGCCCCCAAGATAATAAACATCAGCTCTCAGCTGCCCCAGAAATAGCGCATTTCTAAGATGCGCCAATTCTGGCACTTAGCCTTGCCCTGTAGCGGTGTAAAGTGGGGTTCATATTTGTGGGGTTGATGTCACCCTTGTATTGTCAGGTGACATCAAGCCCTGAGGTTAGTAATGCAGAGGCATCAATAAGAGGCCCCCATTACTAACCCCATAGTCAAATTGTAGAAAAACAGACACCCAGAAAAAAGTCCTTTAATTGAAGAATGACACATACTCCTTTAATAATCTTAATTAAACCATACTTACAACTTCGCCAAATTCCTCCAAAGCCCTCGTTTTCTGTAATAAACTAAAAATAATAAAACAACAATATACCATTCTTGTCTGCCATGCCGTAATCCATGTCTGGGGGAGGAATCGTTTTCAACCTCGATGGTGCCAAGATGCGACTGTCCAAGCTGAGAAACACTGGTGCCTGAAATGCTGCGAGCGCAGCCTCAGTAACTAGCGGTGAGCTCACTGAGGCTCCGTTCCCAGCCAGGCTGAACTGCGGTGACCTCCGTGAGATCCCCGATAGCACCTTGAGAAAGTCGCATGGTGCAGAGGCGCGTTGACCCGGAGTGCACTGAACAACTTTTTCCCACGGTGCTAGCGGGGATCTCACTGAGATCATCACAGTTCAGGAATCGCAGTCTCAGTGATGTCACCACTAGAGTTGAGCGATACTTTCCGATATCCAAAAGTATCGGAATCGGAATGGTATCGCCGATACCATTAAAATATTGGCGATACCCGATACCGATACCGGAAATCCAATGTAAGTCTATGGGAACAAAATATCGTAACTAAAAAAACCCATTCTTTCCTTGTAAACACTAAATATACACACATAGAATACATATATATATATATATATATATACATGTCATTGTGACATATATATATACATATATGTATAGTTTATACACTTCTACATAGTAAAATATCCTCTGATTCAATTGTCGGGTAAAGCCGGCTTCTGTGAAAAGACAGAAGCACCCGACATGAAATGACACTTGGTGTACATAGGGTTAACCATGTCTTTTCATGTCCTTTGCTATCTGATTTGCACAAACAATTACATCAGTCTATGTGTGCAAAATTTCACACCTGTAGGGGTTAATTAAAGGTGTAAATTCGTTGTAAAAAAACGGACTTTTTTGCTACGAATTTACACCTTTAATTAACCCCTACAGGTGTGAAATTTTGCACACATAGACTGATGTAATTGTTTGTGCAAATCAGATAGCAAAGGACATGGTTAAGCCTATGTACACCAAGGGTCATTTCATGTCGGGTTCTGCATTTTCACAAAAGCCGGCAATTTAATTAGCGGCTATTATACTATGTAGAAGTGTATGAACTATAAATATAAATATATATATATATATATGTGTCACAAATTCAATGACATGTATATATATATGAGGTGTAAAATTGCTGAAAAAAAAAATGCGTGGGCTCCCGCCCTATTTTCGCAACCAGACAAAGCCAGTGAGTGGGGGCAGATAATAATAGCCCAGAGAGGGATCATTATTTTTGCCCCCCCCCCCCCCTGGCTACTAACATCTGCCCCAGACACCCCAGAAAGGGCAAATCTCTAATTAGATTTGCCCTTTCTGGCACTTTGCCCGTCTATTCCCATTGCCCTGTAGCGGTGGCGAATGGGTTAATAAGGGGTTAAAATGACCTTGCAATTGAAAGGTCACTTTAAGCCAGGTTAATAATTGAGAGCTGTCAATTAGACAACTATCAATTATTAATCCTATTGCATGAAATAAAAATAAAACACACACACTTTAATTAAAAATCATTTTAATGAAATAAAGACACATGTTTTTGACCATCTTTTATTTTACTGCAAAAACCATTTCCTGTAATAAAAATAAAATAAAAAAGCAAAATTATTCTTACCTATCCCATGCACAGTCAGGTCCCACGGTGTAATCCTTCAGAAAGGGTTAATGTTTACTGCAGGGACCGCAGCTAATGCTGCAGCCTCACAGTAAACCCCCAAATGAATGAGTTCCTCTCCGGGCTGACAGGAGAGTAAAGGCTGGGTCTCACATAACATACACCAGCGATCCCGACAACGATATGCACTTGTCAGGATCGCTGGTGTATCGCTACATGATCGCTGCTGAGCTGCCAAACAGGCAGCTCAGGCAGTGATCTGGGACAGCGACACTACGGGTAACATCGCTTAAGGGCCCGTCTCACATAGCGATATCGCTACCGTGATCGCTGCTGAGTCACTAGTTTTGTGACGCAGCAGCGAGCTCACCAGCGATATCGCTGTGTGTGACATTCAGCGACGATCAGCCCCCCTGCCGGGTATCGCTGATCGTCGCTGAAATGTCAGGACCTTTTTTTGATCGCTGGTTTCCCGCTGACAGGCACGCATTGCTGCGTGTGACAGGCGGGAGACCAGCGATCCGCTGGTAACCAAGGTACACAGCGGGTTTCCAGGCGCGGGCTGTGCCTAGAAACCCGCTGTGTACCTTGGATACCAGCGCCCTGATGCAGGGGAGCTGGTATCCAAGGTACACAGCGGGTTTCCAGGCACCGCGCAGCGCTTGGAAACCTGCTGTGTACCTTGGATACCAGCTCCCTGCATCAGGGCGCTGGTATCCAAGGTACACAGCGGGTTTCTAGGCACAGCCCCGCGCCTGGAAACCCGCTGTGTACCTTGGTTACCAGCGGATCGCTGGTCTCCCGCCTGTCACACGCAGCGATGCGTGCCTGTCAGCGGGAAACCAGCGATCAAAAAAAGGTCCTGACATTTCAGCGACAATCAGCGATACCCGGCAGGGGGGCTGATCGTCGCTGAATGTCACACACAGCGATATCGCTGGTGAGCTCGCTGCTGCGTCACAAAACTAGTGACTCAGCAGCGATCTCGGTAGCGATATCGCTATGTGAGACGGGCCCTTAAGTGGAAAGCTTAATTGATTGCTTTCCACTTTCACTTCAGGTCAGCCAGGGACACAATCAGTGACGTCAGAGGGAACTGATTAACAAAAATAGGGGTTCCCTTCGAAAAAAAAATGGCGTGGGGTCCCCCCTATTTTTCTTAGCCAGCCAGATGAAGCAGACCGCTGAGGCCTGGATTTTCAGGCTGTTAAGGAGCCAAGATCCATGGACCTTGCCAGCCTGATAATACCAGGCCACAGCAGTCTCCATATCTTGGCTGATTAACAAAAATAGGGGATCCCCTCGAAAAAATTTGGCGTGGGGTCCCCCCTATTTTTGTTAACCAGCCAGATGAAGCAGACCGCTGAGGCCTGGTTTTTCAGGCTGGTAAGGATCCAATATCCATGGACCTTGCCAGCCTGATAATACCAGGCCACAGCAGTCTGCTTAGCTTGGCTGGTTAACAATAATAGGGGATCCCCTCGAAAAAAAAACGGCGTAGGGGTCCCCCTATTTTTGTTAACCAGCCAAGTAAAATGCAGACTGCTGCGGCCTGGTATTAAAAGACTGTCAAGGCCCATGGATTTTGGCCCTCAACAGCCTGATAATACCAGGCTACAGCAGCCCCACATTTGGCGCATCAAAAGATGTGCCAATTGTGGCACTTTATCCGGCTCTTCCCACTTGCACTGTAGTGGTGGCAAGCGGGGTAATAAGGGGTTAATGTCACCGTTGATTGCACGGTGACAATAAGCCCGGTTAATAATGGAGAGGCGTCAATAAGACACCGATCCATTATTAATCCCAAAGTTTTTAAATGTTTAAAAAAAAGACACAGCAAGAAAAAAGTCTTTTAATGAAATAAAAGAGACAACACAGTTTTCATTACTTTTATTACACTCTCATTCCTGCGACGCCATCGATCTCCTGTAAAAAAATAAAAAAAACAAACCAACAGTATACCACCTGTCCGACGCAGTCCATAGTAACGACAGTCCCACGACGATCCAGCTCTGCTACATCGGAATGACAGGCAGAGCCTGACATCCCGGCGCAGCACAGCTGCTTACCAGCTTCCCCGGCAGTGACGTCATCGGACTGCTTTACGGCCGCGATTACCCAGCAGTCACTGCAGTTATCGCGAGAAACTGCATGTGACCGCCAGGGAGAAGAGGATGGCGGCCATTAAGCAGTCCGGGATGTGACCGCCGGAGATCTTCTGCCGGGTAAGTGCCGCTGACTCCTGACAGACCCGACCGACGGACACTGACAGTGACAGTGACAATCCCGATTCCGGTATCCGATATGACGAAAATATCGGAACTCGGAATCGGAATTCCGATACAGCCAATATCGGCCGATACCCGATATTTGCAGTATCGGAATGCTCAACACTAGTCACCACTAGTCACTGAGGCTGAGCTCGCAGCCATTCAGTCACCAGTGGATCTCAGCCTGGACGTTCGTATCTTGGCACCGTCCAGGTTGAAAACTATTTCTCCCCAGACATGGATTATGGCATGTGACAGAATGACACACAGGTATGGTATATTGTTGTTTTTTTTTTTTAGTTTTATACAAAAAATCTAGGGCATTGTTGGAATTTGTCTAGGTTGTAAGTAGGGCTGTTAGGGTTCGAGTTCACACTGCTGCACAAGGGGGGTCACGAACCAGTCCCGCTGCGGTCCCCCATTCATCTCTGGCCGCAGTGGAGCCTGCTCAGCAGAGACATCGGTCCCAGTGTCTTGCCCATTCCAGTACTGTGCAGAGGCTTGCTGCTGCCTTTCCTGGATCTGCTATTATAGCCAGTGCTGGAGCAGACGTCTTTGGGACGAAGTCCTGCGTTTCGCCTTCTGAGCATGCCCAGGGTAAGATCTCTCATTGGAGATCAGGGGTCACATGTTCAGGTACTGCAGCAGCTCCTATTGGTCCGCCAGGAAGGTCCTGAAACTACATGTGTTTTGGAACAGTTTCTCATTGGTCCTTGTTTCTGGCAGGTCCTGTAGCTGTTACTATAAAAGGGTGGCATGGCTTTGCCGCCATGCGCTAATATCAATCGTTATATGATTTGCGCCAGTGTGGTCATGCGTGTGTGTGGTTAGGGCGGCTGAAATACGCCATTACAATAACGACTTAATCGGTGAGGAGCTTGGTATGCTAGCTGGTCAGGGTCGGTGTCCTAGATGCCCTAGATTACCGGCATAACCGGTGAGGAGTTTGATTGCCGTATTCAGGGCCTGGCGTTCAGACGCCATAGATTGCGGGTGACTCCCGCGAGGACATTAGCGCATGATCACGTTCTATGTTCGCTTAGCAGTCAACTGTGTACCTGGGTGCCTGACAGGACACAGAAGTTTGTCTCAGCGGCTCTGTGACGCAACAGGGTTCGCTTTCAACGCTAGACAGCACCCTAGCGTGTTTATTTTGCGACTCAGTGGTGTTAAGTGAGTTCGCACACATCGCCATATAGCGCTGCGGCACTCCTTCTAGCGGCTCTGTGGAATAACAGAGTTCGCACATATTGCCACAGCGCGTTACAGCGTTTATTTTGGCGACTCTGCAGGATAACAGAGCTCGCTTCTTGCGCCATCTTACTAGCAGCAGGTTCCGCCTGCACGGTGGACCCCGGGCTGTGAACGCACCTCTCTACGTCATATGTTTGGTGCGTTCCGCAGACCCTAACATAATATTAGCACCAGGGTCTGGCTAGTAAAATGGCGGATGACCAGCGTCTACCGCAGTACATCCAGCAGCTGGAGGGTAGGTTGGTGGCTCTTGAGCGCACAACCTCAGCTGTGGATATTAAAGCAGTCGCTGTTCAGGCTGCTAGCGTGGCTGCAGCCAGTTTGTCCTCTGCCACCTCTGCCCCTACATTATCCCACCTCCCGCTTCCTGACAAGTTTGCCGGTGACAGCAAGCAATGTCAGGGATTCGTGAGTCAGTGCTCTATACAGCTCGAGCTTCTGGCTGCACGTTTCCCCACGGATCAGGCACAAGTGGGTTTTGTACTGTCTCTACTCTCGGGCAGAGCGTTGGAGTGGGCAACGCCGCTGTGGGAGCGCGACGATCGTGTGGTGCGGAGTGTTCCTCGTTTCCTGGAGGCTCTTAAAAAGGTATTTTTAGGACCTCAGGTCACCCACGATACGGCACTACAACTGCTGCCATTGGCACAGGGTTCGTCTTTGGTCAGTCAGTTTTCCGTCCAGTTTCGGACTCTGGCCTCAGAGCTAGACTCGTCAGATAAAATTCTCATTCCAGTCTACTGGCGAGGACTGGCTGACCATGTTAAATACGCTTTGGCTACCAGGGAGATTCCCGCCACACTGGAGAAGCTTATCTCCATATCTACCCGCATCGACCGCCGTTTTCACGAGCGGAGGTTGGAGCGGGTCCAGTGTAGGCAGAGGATTCGGTTGGCTCCAACCTTTGCCAAACCTCTCGAATCCCCCGATCTGGCATCCGAACCTGAAAAGGCCACAGAGGTTCCTCGTGCAGGACCTAAGTCTCGAGTCGTCCGAGTATCTGTGGTCTGTATCCTTTGTCAGCCGACAGGACACTATGCCAACAAATGTCCACAGCGATCAGGGAAGCGATCGCGTCTAGTGACCCTGGGAGGAGGTTCACTAGAGAATGCGGCATTTTCCTCCAAGATGACATTTAAAGAGACAGTCACTGTAGACTCTTCCACACTTACAGTCGAGCTTTGTGTGGACTCCGGAGCAGAGGGGAATTTCATGTCATCCACCTTTGCTCGTCGCCACGCAATACATCTGGTAGCGCGCGACAAACCAGTGACTGTCCGGGTAGTGAATGGGTTGACATTGCCCTCGCCAATTACACATCAGACTGTCCCTCTTACTTTGTGTGTACCCCCTTCCCATCAGGAAATTATTTCCCTTCTGGTCCTTCCCGAGGGAATAGACAAAATCCTACTGTGAGTACCCTGGCTCCATTCCCACTCCCCTCATATTGAGTGGACAGATGTGTCAGGGAGTGCATTCAGGTTACCACTACAGAGATACCCGTAGATCTTTCTCCTCTTCCCAAGTGCTATCAGTCATATGGAGACGTGTTCTCTGAAAAGGCTGCGGAGACTCTGCCGCCCCATCGTCCCTACGACTGTCCTATTGACCTCTTGCCTGGAGCAGAACCTCCTCGGGGAAGGGTCTATCCCCTCTCTCTTCCTGAGACGGAGGCTATGTCTCAATATATCCAGGAGAATCTGGCTAGAGGGTTCATTAGGAAGTCGGTGTCACCAGCAGGAGCGGGGTTCTACTTCGTACAGAAGAAGAGTGGAGAATTACGTCCGTGTATAGATTACAGAGGTCTTAACGCCATCACCGTTAAGAATAAGTACCCGTTGCCCCTGATCTCTGAGCTCTTTGATAGGTTTCGGGGAGCAAGGGTATTTACTAAATTAGATCTGCGTGGTGCTTATAACCTGATTCGCATCCGTGAGGGGGACGAATGGAAGACGGCTTTTAATACCAGGGATGGGCATTATGAATACCTGGTGATGCCCTTCGGGCTCTGTAATGCCCCAGCCGTTTTCCAAAACTTTGTCAATGACATCTTCCGGGATATGCTTTCCACCTCTGTAGTAGTCTATCTGGATGATATTCTCATCTTTTCTCCAGATATTGACTCTTACCGGAGGGATGTCTGCAAAGTCTTCGACCTGTTACGGGCGAACTCCCTCTATGCAAAGTTGGAGAAATGCATGTTTGAGCAGGAGTCTTTACCTTTCCTGGGCTATATCATCTCCGCCCAGGGATTGGCTATGGATCCTGCCAAACTACAGGCTGTGATGGATTGGCAAGAACCCCATTCTCTTAAAGCGGTGCAGTGCTTTATGGGGTTCATTAATTACTATCGCCAATTCATTCCCCACTTCTCCACTTTGGTAGCTCCCTTGGAAGCCCTCACCAAGAAGGGAGCCAATCCCAAATTGTGGTCAGAGGAGGTCTCCAATGCCTTTACTTCAATTAAGTCCCATTTTGCTAGCGCTCCCATCTTACATCGCCCCGAGGTTGATAAGCCTTTTTTATTGGAGGTCGATGCCTCGTCCATTGGTGCTGGAGCAGTCCTTTTTCAAAAGGATGCTCAAGGTCGGAAACATCCTTGTTTCTTCTTTTCCAAGACCTTCACACCAGCGGAGGGGAATTATTCCATTGGGGATAGGGAGTTGCTAGCCATGAAGTTGGCCTTTTCCGAGTGGAGACATCTCCTGGAGGGGGCTCGCTTTCCCTTTCAAGTTTTCACTGACCATAAAAATTTGGTCTATTTGAAAACCGCCCAGCGGCTAAATTCTCGTCAGGCCAGATGGTCCCTGTTCTTCTCCCGGTTTCATTTCACCCTACATTTCCTCGCCGGTGAGAAGAACATTCGGGCCAATGCTCTTTCTCGTTCCGTGGTGTCCTCTGAGGAGGTGGAGGAGGAGCCTCGGTTGATTGTTCACACAGAGAGCCTAAGAACTGTGGCCCCGGTTTCGCTTGAGTCCTTGCCTCCGGACAAGACTTTTGTGCCCACCAATTTGCGACCGGAGGTACTCTCTTGGGCACATTCGTCCAGGGTGGGTGGACATTTTGGTGCAAAAAGGACATCTGAGTTGCTGGCGAAGACATACTGGTGGCCACATATGGTCCGTGACATCAGGGAATACGTTCAGGCGTGCGTCTCCTGCGCCAAGAATAAGTCCCCTTGACAATGGCCAGCTGGGCTACTTTTCCCTTTACCGGTGGCAGACAGGCCTTGGGAGATGGTCGGGATGGATTTTGCGGTGGGCTTACCCAAGTCTCAGGGCTGCACCATCATCTGGGTGATAACCGACCACTTCTCCAAAATGGTGCACTTAGTGCCGTTACCACGGTTACCGTCTGCACGGGCCTTGGCAGCATTATTCATTAGGCATAATTTCCGCCTACACGGTATGCCAGACAAAATTGTCAGTGATCGAGGTCCCCAGTTTGCGTCTCGGTTCTGAAGAGAGCTGTGTCTTTTAATCAGCATTGAGTTGAATCTTTCCTCTGCGTACCATCCCGAGATGAATGAGTTGGTAGAGAGGGCCAACCAGACCTTGGTCACATACTTGCGACATTTTGTCTTTGCCACGCAGGATGACTGGGCATCCTTGCTACCGTGGGCTGAGTTCGCTCTAAATAATGCTGTGGCTGACTCCACCGTACAGACCCCATTCCTCCTGAACTACGGTCAGCATCTGCGGGTACCAGTGCCCATGCCCATGTCTTCCGCCGATTCCAGGGTGGCAGACTGGGCTGTGGAGGCACGGGACATTTGGGACCGCACCCAGGATACAATTCAGGCCTCCAAAGAGAGGATGAGGACTTCGGTCGATGCCCATCAGCGCCCCGCTCCTACATTTGCTCCGGGTGACCTAGTGTGGCTTTCTGCCCGAAACATCAGGCTACGTGTAGAGTCCACCAAGTTGGCACCTCGCTTTTTGGTCTCCTTTAAAGTTCTTGAGCAGGTGAACCCGGTGGTTTACCGCCTAGACCTTCCGCCTCGCCTTGATATCACAGACACCTTTCACGTGTCCCTCCAGAACCCCGTGGCCATTTCCCGGTTTTCCGAGTCATCTGCCGGGACGTCGGGTTCATCTACCGACGATCATGAGGTGAACGCCATTGTTGGGTGCAAGGTGGTACGAGACAAAAAATTTTATTTGGTGGATTGGAGGGGTTATGGGCCTGAAGATAGGTCCTGGGAGCCTGCCGAGCATGTTCACGCTCCGCAGCTCATCGCTGCCTTTGAGCGCAGCGAGGCCCAAAAAAGGGGGGGCCCTAAGAGGGGGGGTAATGTTAGAGTTTCCGCTGCTGCACAAGGGGAGTCTTAAACCAGTCTCGCTGTGGTCCCCCATTCGTCTCCGGCCGCAGTGGAGCCTGCTCAGCAGAGACGTCAGTCCCAGCGTCTTGCCCATTCCAGTACTGTGCAGAGACTTGCTACTGCCTCTCCTGGATCTGCTATTATGGCCAGTGCTGGAGCAGACATCTTTTTGACGAAGTCCTGCGTTTCCCCTTCTGAGCATGCCCAGGGTAAGATCTCTCATTGGAGATCAGGGGTCACATGTTCAGGTACTGCAGCAGCTCCAATTGGTCCGCCAGGAATGTCCTGAAACAACATGTGTTTTGGAACAGTTTCTAATTGGTCCTTGTTTCTGGCAGGTCCTGTAGCTGTTACTATAAAAGGGTGGCATGGCTGGGCCGTCTTGCGCTAATATCAATCGTTATATGCTTTGCGCCAGTGTGGTCATGCATGTGTGTGGTTAGGGCGGCTGAAATACGCCATTACAATACCGACCTAATCGGTGAGGAGCTTGGTATGCTAGCTGGTCAGGGTCGGTGTCCTAGATGCCCTAGATTACCGGCATAACCGGTGAGGAGTTTGATTGCCGTATTCAGGGCCTGGCGTTCAGACGCCATAGATTGCGGGTGACTCCCGCGAGGACATTAGCGCATGATCACGTTCTATGTTCGCTTAGCAGTCAACTGTGTACCTGGGTGCCTGACAGGACACAGAAGTTTGTCTCAGCGGCTCTGTGATGCAACAGGGTTCGCTTTCAACGCTAGATAGCGCCCTAGCGTGTTTATTTTGCGACTCAGTGGTGTTAAGTGAGTTCGCACACATCGCCATATAGCGCTGCGGCACTCCTTCTAGCTGCTCTGTGGAATAACAGAGTTCGCACATATTGCCACAGCGCGTTACGGCGTTTATTTTGGCGACTCTGCGGGATAACAGAGTTCACTTCTAGCGCCATTTTACTAGCAGCAGGTTTTTAATGTATTTATTTACAGCGCAGTAGTGGCTGATGAATACCCCAATCATCCACTCCTGCTCCCACTGTTAATAGCGGCAGCAGGTGTTGGATGACAGGAGCGGTTGTCCCATCAGCTGGCACCAGTGATGATTTCACTGCCAATCAGAAGCGGTGTTTGCTGTGCTATCATGTATATGACAGCATGTCAAATATGAATTGTTGTGCCCCCCATTCACGTGAATGGTGTTCAGGTCCACTCTGCTGGATGACAGGCTGTATGGACGTATCATGCAGTCAGGGCCGGCTCTAGGTTTTCATGGGCCCCGGGCGAAAGAGTCTCAGTGGGACCCTTTAACACAGACCACGATTCATGATGCACAGATACTGCAGAGAAATATGGGTATAGTTACAATGCCAAACACTTCACTTCTTCCATTACATGAGTGATATCTATTGTAAATTCTACAATTGCTCAGAAACCAAAAAATCCTCACAGCGCACAGTACAGACCGGACAGTATAGTCCTCCATACAATATTATGGGCACCACATAGTCCTCCATACAGTATTATGGGCCAAATATAATGCTCCATAAAGAATATTGGACCCCAAATAATGCTCCATACAGGATACTGGTCCCCATATAATGCTCCATACAAAATATGGAGCTCTCCTCTGCACTGTGCTGCGTTCTGCGCTGTTACAGCTCAGGAAAGGGCGCTGTGGAACGACTCCCCATTATCATCATCATAGCCTCCCCATCATCATCATCATCATCATTGCCTCCCCATCATGATCATTGCCTCCCCATCATCATCGCCTCCCCATCATCATGGCCTCCCCATCATCATCATCATTGATCCCCATCATCATCACCTCCCTATCATCATCGTCTCCCCATCATCTTCATCATTGCCTCCGGCTCCTCACCACCATCACTGCCTCACCCCACCACCATCACACATACAGCACTGCAGCACTCTCTCACATACACACACACACAAAGCACCGCACTGCATACACACACACTGATACACACACACACACAGACACATACACGCAACTCACATCTCACCTGTCGGGCGTCCGCGCTCTCTCTGCCACAGCCGGTCGCTGAATGATGACGTCATTCAGCGGCTCTGCTGTGAGAGGAAGCGCGGGCGCCCTGCAGAGGGAGCCTGGAGCTGCGGATTGCGGAGGCACGGGGAGAGGTGAGTATTGTGCCGGGCCGGCTGCCGGGGCACTAAGCAAGTGGGGGGGGGGCAGTGGTGGCGCTGGCACTGCTCTCCTCCGCTGATGGGCGCTGGGGTGCCCAATGGCGAGTGGGTCCCCGCCTGCTCAGTGCCCCGGCACTTGCCCGGGTATGCCGGGTGCTGACGCCGGCCCTGCATGCAGTCGGTCATCTAAATATAGCGGTGCTGACTGTTATGTCACATACTGCTGTGTTAGGGTCTGTAGAACGCACCAAATATATGATGTAGAGAGGTGTGTTCGCAGCCCGGGGTCCACCGTGCAGGCGGAACCTGCTGCTAGTAAAATGGCGCAAGAAGCGAACTCTGTTATCCCGCAGAGTCGCCAAAATAAACGTAACGCGCTGTGGCAATATGTGCGAACTCTGTTATTCCACAGAGCCGCTAGAAGGAGTGCCGTAGCGCTATATGGCGATGTGTGCGTCACAGAGCCGCTGAGATAAACTTCTGTGTCCTGCAATCTATGGCGTCTGAACGCCAGGCCCTGAGTACGGCAATCAAATTCCTCACTGGTTATGCCGGTAATCTAGGGCATCTAGGATACCGACCCTGACCAGCTAGCATACCAAGCTCCTCACCGATTAAGTCGGTATTGTAATGGCGTATTTCAGCCGCCCTAACCACACACACGCATGACCACACTGGCGCAAAGCATATAACAATTGATATTAGCGCATGGCTGCCCAGCCATGCCACCCTTTTATAGTAACAGCTACAGGACCTGCCAGAAACAAGGACCAATGAGAAACTGTTCCAAAACACATGTAGTTTCAGGACCTTCCTGGCGGACCAATAGGAGCTGCTGCAGTACCTGAACCTGTGACCCCTGATCTCCAATGAGAGATCTTACCCTGGGCATGCTCAGAAGGTGAAACGCAGGACTTCGTCCCAAAGACGTCTGCTCCAGCACTGGCTATAATAGCAGATCCAGGAGAGGCAGCAGCAAGTCTCTGCACAGTACTGGAATGGGCAAGACGCTGGGACTGACGTCTCTGCTGAGCAGGCTCCACTGCGGCTGGAGATGAATGGGGGACCGCAGCGGGACTGGTTCGAGACTCCCCTTGTGCAGCAGCGGGAACTCTAACACTGCTGTCCTTAACTTCTGTACAGCAAATACGCTAAAAGAAAAGTCAACCTGTGAATTTGCAACATTTTTTCACCATCCATTCAAGTCAATGGATGAAAAATGCTGCAAAAAAAGCTGAAAGAAGTGACATGCTCTTTGTAAAAAAAAAGTACAAAATCCCGATGACAAAAAAAAACAATGTGTGTACATGAGATTTCTGAAATCTCATAGGCTTTGCTGGTAATGTAAAAAGCATCTGAAAATTAGCTTAAAAAATACAGCAAAAACTCCCAGTGTGAACATACCCTAAGACTATATGCGCATGTTGTGTATTCCCATCCTTCTCACCTCTTCCTCCGATCTGTTTCTCAACATACAATCCTCTGTCTCCAAACACAGACAGCCCCCTCATGCCCTCTCCTGCTCCCACCTGCTAACACTTTTTTCTGCTCCTTCTCACTGCTGGTGATATCTCTCCAAATCCTGGTCCTCCTCACCACATACCCACAGTCATTTCTACCTCCCAACCACGCTCTATCACACACCTCTCCAACCTTATACCCATTCGCCCGGCCCCAGCTTCCCCAGTCCCACTAACAGGAGCTCTGTGGAACGCTCGCTCTGTCTGCAATAAACTTTCCTTCATCCATGATCTTTTTATTAATAACAAACTATCCTTCCTCGCCATCACTGAAACCTGGCTCACCCCCTCTGACACAGCCTCTCCTGCTGCACTCTCCTATGGTGGATTCCACCTTTCCCACACCCCCCACCCCAGCAGCAAGCATGGTGGAGAAGTTGGTTTTCTCATGTCAGATAACTGCTCCTTCTCCCACATCCCACTGCCACCCTCTGTTACCCTCCCTTCCTTTGAGGTGCACTCTGTACGCATCTACTACCCCTCTAACCTTCAACTAGCTGCCATTTACCGCCCCCAAGGACCAGCCACCACCTTCTTTGACCATTTCACCACCTGGCTACTTCATTTCCTTTCCACCGACATCCCCACTATCATCTTGGGGGACTTCAACATCCCCATCGACACTTCCCTCTCAGCTGCCACTAAACTTCTATCCCTCACTTCCTCCTTCAGCCTCACTCAGTGGTCTTCTGCAGCCACTCACAAAGATGACCACACACTAGACCTCATCTTCACCCGCCTCTGCTCCCTATCTAACCTCTCTAACTCACTTCTTCCTCTTTCTGACCACAACCTACTTACATTCTCTTCCCTCTCCTCTCCAGATCCACAATCCCCACCCCACAAACTTGCACACCCTCGCAGAAATGTTAAACACCTCGATCTACACTCACTGTCCGAATCCCTCCTCCCTCTTACAGACATAAGTTCCCTACATAATGCGGATGCCGCTGCCACTCTATATAACACCACAATAGCTGCAGCTCTGGAATCGGTCACCCCTCTCAGACATACCAAAGCTCGCAAAATCAACAGACAGGGCTGCTGAGCGGAGATGGAAAAGATCGCACTCGAATGAGGACTTCATCACATTCAAACAGTCCCTCACTACTTTCAAGACCACACTCGCTGCAGCAAAACAAACCTACTTCTCATCTCTCATATCCTCCCTGTCTCACAACCCCAAACAGTTATTCAACACCTTCAATTCTTTCCTCCGCCCTCCCAGCACCTCCTCCCTCCCCCCTCATCTCAGCCGAAGACTTTGCCTCAATTTTCAAGGAGAAGATTGATAACATCAGACACAGTTTTGGTCAACAATCCCCGGAGCCCTTCCTCCTAACTGCCTTGCCCTGCTCCTCCAAAACCAACTTCTCCACCATTACAGAAGATCGACTCTCCACCCTACTCTCAAGATCACATCTCACTACCTGTGCACTTGACCCAATCCCATCCCACTTCATCCAAAACCTCACCACAGTGTTCATCCCAACCCTAACCCATCTCTTCAACCTATCATTAACAACTGGTGTTTTCCCCTCAAGCTTTAAACATGTCTCAATCACACCTATCCTCAAAAAGTCCTCTCTTGATCCATCCACTGTATCTAGCTATCACCCTATATCACTTCTCCCCTATGCCTCAAAACTACTTGAACAACACGTCCATCTTGAACTGTCCTACCACCTCTCATCTTGTTCCCTCCTCGACCACCTACAATCTGGCTTCCGGCCACACCACCCCACTGAAACTGCCCTAACTAAGGTCACCAATGACCTACTATCTGCCAAGGCCAAGCGACACTACTCTGTCCTCCTCCTCCTGGACCTGTCCTCTGCCTTTGACACAGTGGACCATTCCCTATTACTACAGACCCTCTCATCTCTTGGTATCACAGGCTTGGCCCTATCTTGAATCGCAACATACCTAACAGACCAGACATTCAGAGTCTCCCACTCACAAACCACCTCCTCACCGCACCCTCTATCTATGGGAGTCCCGCAAGGTTCAGTCCTAGGGACCCTGCTCTTCTCCATCTACACCTTCAGCCTCGGACAGCTCATAGAATCTCACAGCTTTGAATATCACCTCTATGCTGATGACACACAGATCTACATCTCTGGACCAGACATCACCTCCCTACTAAACAGAATCCCTCAATGTCTGTCCGCTATTTCATCCTTTTTCTCCGCTAGATTCCTAAAGCTTAATATGGACAAAACAGAATTCATCATCTTTCCCCCATCTCACACAACCCCTCCAATGGACCTATCAATTAATGTAAACGACTACCCACTCTCTCCAGTCCCACAAGCTCGCTGCCTCGGGGTTATCCTTGACATTGATCTCTCTTTTAAACCACATATCCAAGCCCTCTCCACCTCTTGCCGACTTCAACTCAAAAATATCTCACGTATCCGTACAGTCCTCAACCAAGAATCTGCAAAAACCCTAGTCCATGCCCTCATCATCTCCCGCCTCGACTACTGCAACCTCCTGCTCTGTGGCCTCCCCTCTAACACTCTTGCACCCCTCCAATCTATTCTAAACTCTGCTGCCCGACTAATCCACCTGTCCCCCCGCTATTCCCGGCCTCTCCCCTCTGTCAATCCCTGCACTGGCTCCCCATTACACAAAGACTCCAGTTCAAAACTCTAATCATGACATACAAAGCCATCCACAACCTGTGTCCTCCATACATCTGTGACCTTGTCTCCTGGTACCTACCTGCACGCAACCTCCGATCCTCACAAGATCTCCTTCTCTACTCCCCTCTTATCTCCTCTTCCCACAATCGCATACAAGATTTCTCCAGCGCATCCCCCCTACTCTGGAACTCTCTACCACAACATATCAGACTCTCACCTACCATGGAAACCTTCAAAAAGAACCTGAAGACCTACCTCTTCCGACAAGCCTACAACCTGCAGTAACCACAGATCCACCAAACCGCTGCACGACCAGCTCTACCCTCGCCTACTGTATCCATCACCCATCCCTTGTAGATTGTGAGCCCTCACAGGCCGGGTACTCTCTACTACTGTACCAGTCGCAACTTGTATTGTCTAAGATTACTGTACTTGTATTTATTATGTATACCCCACCTAGATGAGAGGCACTGGACTAGGGTCTAAGGGGTAAGGTTTCTCCTTGTGGAGAGTGACATACCAGCTCTGGCGTGTCGAGGTAAGGAGGCTTATTCGCCGTGCAATGCTCCTCTGGGAAATTTTATATGCAAATTGCCTCTTCTTTTTTTGAAGCCACTCTCCACAAGGAGAAACCTTGCCCCTTAGACCCTAGTCCAGAGCCTCTCATCTAGCCAAATCAGATCTCTCCTACTTTGCACTGACGAGGACCAATAGTCCGAAACACCGTGTCTGTAAATGGAGATACTGATTTGGCTTTTATCCTAAGTCATATTACAAGACTCGTTAAAGGGTTGATTGTGACTTGTAGGATCGCTAGTTCCAATAGGTGGCGCTATAGAGTACAAGTCCTCTTTTTTTGAAGAGGCAATTTGCATATAAAATTTCCCAGAGGAGCATTGCACGGCGAATAAGCCTCCTTACCTCGACACGCCAGAGCTGGTATGTCACTCTCCACAAGGAGAAACCTTACCCCTTAGACCCTAGTCCAGAGCCTCTCATCTAGCCAAATCAGATCTCTCCTACTTTGCACTGACGAGGACCAATAGTCCGAAACACTGTGTCTGCAAATGGAGATACTGATTTGGCTTTTATCCTAAGTCATATTACAAGACTCGTTAAAGAGTTGATTGTGACTTGTAGGATCGCTAGTTCCAATAGGTGGCGCTATAGAGTACAAGTCCTCTTTTTTTGAAGAGGCAATTTGCATATAAAATTTCCCAGAGGAGCATTGCACGGCAAATAAGCCTCCTTATCTCGACACGCCAGAGCTGGTATGTCACTCTCCACAAGGAGAAACCTTTCAACACATTAGAAATTTTGCCTTTTGAGTCTTTAATGTGTTCTGAGTTAACAAGTAGATATAAAGCATTGTTTGCCATCTTGCTTCTCTCATCTTCCCTTTTTATATATTGTGTACTCAGGAATTCTTTTTGCTTCCATGGATAACTGGAGAGCAATGAGACGATTTACTTTGTCAACACTTCGAGATTTTGGAATGGGGAAGGAAGCCATTGAAAACAAGATTTCTGAAGAATCAGATTTTTTGGTGCAAAAGTTCAGATCTTACAAAGGTTGGTGAACGGCTCCTTTACACTTTGTGCATAGCTTCAAGAAAAGAAGGTACTATATCATGAGACCATCAGTGGAGACAATTCTGAAGGTCCACAAAAAACAGAACCCTATTAGCCTTGAGTTGTTAGTAGAGATGAGCAAATCTCTTGAAAGTCTTTTTGATCCAATTTACTCAAATTTGGCATATTCAGGTGTTGTTCCAAATTAAAACTGTCATGATTGCTGTTAGGACAGGGAAAAGAAAATCTTTATCCTCTCCTTTCCTTACCTGTTCAGCCGCCTCTGCCAAAGCTCCAAACCTGTTTGCACTGGTCACAAAAGCCACTCCATTCCAGCGTGGAGGCCAATCTGATAACTCATCAGCCTAAGGCTGTTTTTAGCCCCTTTCTAACATTTGTTGTAATAATACGACCCTGTGCCCTGGGCCTTTCTGTCTGATCAGGGATGTATTATTACTGCATGGTGATCGCTCGTGCATACGGGTTGTGCGTAAATGATTGCCGCCGGGTGTCAGCTGATTCTGAGAGCTGACACTCAGCACTAAGTGCTACAAGCAGTCACGCACTACTCCCGGCTCTTTAACCCTAAATGCTGCATTCGAAAGCGATCACAGCATTCCAGGAGCTGGAAAAGGGCATTTGGATCGGAGACCCTGGGGCCCGATCGTTGCCATAATCACCCAATGTCGTCATGGTCACTAGAGCTAGGAAACTTGCTGATCATGCACAATGCATGATCAACAACTTTCTCTGTCAGTACAGAGTAGGCTGCTTTATCCCCATGCTATACAAGTGATCAGCCTGCAAAAAATGATAGTACAATATTGGAACAAAGTACAAAAAGTAGAAAAAGTAAAAATGTAATTTTTTTTTATTTTTTTATATCAAAATGTACTGGTGACCACAACATACTGGTCGCTACAGCGTACTGGTCACTACAACGGCAGTTTCCAATTTTTACTCAGCAACATTCGTTGCTGCTTGTTTCTGTTTCTGGAAATTACCAATGGAGTCATGGGTTACAAAACTGAAAAACTTGTGGCTAAAACATCTTTCAGTGGTAAAAATGAAATTTATTCTTTCTTCTCCGCTCAGTGGAGTAACATTCTGTGAGGCTCATGTGGTGCCAATTTGATCACAGCATCACTAGATGAATTCATTGGGGAGTGTAGTTTATGAAATGAGTTCACATATTGGGGGTTTCTGTTGTTTTGGCACTTCAGGGGCTCTGCTAATGTGACATGGCACCTTCAAACCATTCCAGCAAAAACTGAACTCCAATATGGCGCCTCTTCCCTTCTGAGCTTTGAAGTGTGCCTCAGTAGTAATATTCCCCCTCATATGGGGTATCGGCATACCCAGCAGAAATTGCACTACAAATTCTATGGTACAATTTCTCCTGTTATCCTTAGGAAAATGCAAAATTTGGGGCTAAAATAACATTTTTGTGAGGAAAATGTAATTTTATTATTTTCACGGCTCAACGCTATAAACTTCTGTGAAGCACCTGAGGGTTGAAGGTGCTCAGCACACATCTAAATATATTCCTTGATATGTCTAGTTTCCAAAATGGGGTCACTCGAGGGGGGTTTCCACTCTTTAAGCACATCAGGGACTCTACATATGGGACATGACATCCGATAATGATTCCCGGAAATTTTACGTTCAAAAGTCAAATGACACTCCTTCACTTCCAAGACCTGCCGTGCAACCAAACAGCAGTTTTCTCCCTCATATTGGGTATTGGCATATATGGGAGAAATTGAACAACAAATTATTTGATGCAATTTCTCCTGTTACCCTTATGAAAATGCAATATTTTGTGCTAAAAACATATTTGTGGGGAAAATTATTATTTTTTATTTTTATGGCTCAACAATATAAACCTCTGTGAAGCACCTGAGGGTTCAATGTGCTCAATACACATCTAGATCAGTTCCCTGAGGGGTCTAGTTTCCAAAATTATGTCACTTGTGGGGGATTTTCACTGGTCGTCACATAAGAGGCTCTCCAAACGTGACATGGCATCCGCCAATTGTTCCATGAAATTTAACATTCAAAAAGTCAAATGGCGCTCCTTCCCTTCTGAGCTCAGCTGTGTGCCCAAACAGTGGTTTTCTCCCTCATATGGGGTATTGGTATGCCATCTTCAGGAGAAATTACACAACAAATTTCGGGGTCTATTTTTTCCTTTTACTCTTGTCAAAATAAAAAATATTAGATCTGAAGTGAATTTTTTGTGAGTTAAAAGTTCTTTTTTTCCACATTCAGAAAATCACTGTGAAGCACCTGAATGGTTAATAAACTTCTTGAATGTGGTTTTCAGCACCTTGTGGGGTGCAGTTTTTAGGTATTTGCAATTTTGGGTATTTTCTATCATATAGACCCTTCAAAGTGACTTCAAATGTGATGTGGTCCCTAAAAAAATGGCTTTGTAAATTTTGTTGCAAAAATGAAAAATCGCTGGTTTATTTTTAACCCTTAACTTCCTAAGAAAAAAAATTTTTGGTTCCAAAATTGTGTTGGTGTGAAGTAGAAATGTGGGAAATGTTATTTATTAACTATTTTGTTGTGACATATCCCTGTGATTAAAGTTGGAAATTTGCGAAATTTTGTTTGTATGTTGTGCAGTCATTGTGTCTTGCTCCTGTTCACACTTGCTTTGTTCTGATCAGAGGTGCTTGTGATATTTTTTGATTTTTTGCAATTATGACTCTTGCTTTCTCACTTTTTTTCAGGTGAACCCTTCGATAACTTGATAATATAAATGGTGCAGTATCTAATATAATCATCTCCATCGTACTGAGTAAGCGATTTGATTATGAAGATCCCACACTTTTGAAGCTGTTAAAGACGATTAATAAGAATAACCAATTAGTTGGCACTCCAATGGCTATGGTGAGCAGCTCAACTTCATAATGTATTTGAGAAATAGTATTTTAGGTCATTCGCAACATATGTAATGTGTGATTAGTGAGGCTGCAACCCATAAACTTATAATTTTACAAACATATTTCTCTAGTGTGTTGTCCATTGCCAGGCAATAATTTGGAATGCTCATCAAGCAATGTTTTGCCTTGTTTGCATTGGAATGTGCAAATTATAAATTCCGACTGACGGCAGCAAAGCAGCAAAGAAATACATTTGGAAAAAAATAAGTAAAGAAACAAGCCAAACCAGAATATATATTGAACCTAAAATTCCTTAAAGCACCCTTTTATTGTGATGACAGTTTTACACCGTTAATATACCAGCAGCTTCATCAAGAGTCACCTGGAAAGGCTTTACAACAGTCTTGAAGAAGGTCAACAGAGGTGCTGAGCACTTGTTGGCTGCTTTACCTTCACTCTGCATCCAACTCATCCCAAACCAAGTCAATTGGATTGCAATCGGGTGATTTGTGGAGGTTACGTCATCTGTCAAAGCACTTCATCCCTCTCTCTCTTGGTCACATAGCTCTCACATAACCTGTACGTATGCTTTTAGGTCCTTGTCCTGTTGCAATACAAATTATGGTCCTAGTTAGTGTAAACCAGATAAAATGGCATGTCTTTACAGAATTCTGTGGTAGGTATTTTGGCTAAGTATGTTTGAATTAGGAATAAATTATCATCAGTGTCACCAACAAAGCTCACCCACACCTTCCCGCTCTATGCTGCTTGAGGGGCACTCTTTTCTTATGCATTGACAGCAAGTCCTGCCCTGCTGCCAAGTCATATGCACCCCAATAAGCCTTTGAACCCACATACTGGATGGGCACAGGAAAATACACTTCACATTATTCATTTTTTACTCCCATTCTGTTTTCTACGCATTGACTGCAAGGCCTGCCCTGCTACCAAGTCATATGCACCCCAATAACCCCAATCCTCCTTTTGGAAGAAACATGTATGAGGGCCTCTTAAGAAAAAATGTCCCATTAAAAAGGAGCGGGTCTCCTAGACTTGTAATGGCCATACATTAAGTGTATTGGGCTGACAAACATTTTCTACTGTGGGGTACACCTCAACCGTTTTCAGAACAAGTATTTAATGCACAGCATAACCACCCACCCTTCTTAATAATTCAACACTGGCTGTAGCTGCATGGAACACATAAACCCTTTTGATCTAGTGGCAGTGGATGATGAGACTTGGATGAAGGCCTGATTAAAAAATAGGCCCAATTTCTAGGAGCGAGTCTCCTAGACTTGGAATGCCCATATACACTCCCTGACAGAAGTCATGTCGTTAAA
Organism: Oophaga sylvatica; assembly: GCA_033576555.1. Classification (NCBI taxonomy): domain Eukaryota; kingdom Metazoa; phylum Chordata; class Amphibia; order Anura; family Dendrobatidae; genus Oophaga; species Oophaga sylvatica. Next base: position 3,848,619 of record JARQOD010000005.1, on the reverse strand, counting down.
TTCAACCACTGGTTGTATAAATTACTCATTTGAAAGCTGAAACCCTCCCAAATTTGGTTTAGGTTAAGAAAATAAATTGGCATCAATGCTGAAATATTGATCATTTAATGAAGAATGGTCAGATTTTGGCAAGACAAAAGTGTTGTCGCCTGGTTATATAATGCACCCAATCCTAGTTTACATCCTCACCAGTGCTCAGTAAATGATCTGTGAATTTGTGGGTGTGTATAAAAAGAAACCCAGCACTCCAGACCTTCACTTGAGCTCTGACAACATGCCAAAACTCCACCCTGCGACCAAAGCCTTGATTATCAAGAGGCTGAAGACCAGATCTACTGCAGAGGTGGCTGGCACCTTTAATGGGTCTCAGCGTCAAGTATAAAGAATTAAAAAAAGATTTGAAGAGACTAGAGATGTGTTTGACAAGCCCAGGTCCAGCAGACCCCGCAAGACAACTGCTCAAGAAGAACGTTTGTTGGTGAGAAAATCCAAAGCAAGCCCCTCTTCCACTGCAGCAGAGCTCCAACAGGCCTGGTCACCTCAAGTCCCGGTGTCAACTAGAACAGTTTTTAGGATTCTGTCTCGAAATGGCCTCCATAGTCGAATCAGTACCCTGAAGCCAGCATTAAACAAAAGGCAAATAAAAAAAGTGTGGCATTTGCAAAATCCCACAGCCTGCTAAAGAGATGGACGCTGGAAAAGTGGCAGAAGGTGGATTTCTCTGATGAATCTTCAGTAGAATTACACCACAGCCACCGCAAATACTGCAGGAGACCTACTGGAGCCCATATGGATCCAAAATACACCCAGAAAACAGTTAAATTTGGTGGTGGAAAGATCATGGTCTGGGGTTAAATTCAGTATGGGGGTGTGCAAACATTTGCAAGGAGGAAGGCAATATCAATAGCCTAATATATCAAGAAGTATTAGCTACCTCATATTCCAAATCATAAAAGGGGTCAAATTCTGCAGCAGGATGGTGCTCCATCTCATACATCCATCTCTACAACAAAGTTCCTCCAGGCAAAAAAATCAAGGTGCTCAAGGACTGGCCAGCCCAGTCACCAGACATGAACATCATTGAGCATGTTTTGGGTAGGATGAAAGAGGAAGCTTGGAAGACAAAACCAAGGAATCTAGATGAACTCTGGGAGGCATGAGTAGTATAGGGGACATATCATTAGTCAAACTGAATTTGACAGGTGGTCCCGCCCCCTATCATTTTGCTGTCCTCTTGATAGAGCTTTTGATATCGCTGTGATATCAAAAGCTGGGATATCAAGAGCTGTTGCTCTGATTCTCATTTTGATATGATTTTATATTCCTCAATCGTATATTTTATTTGAATCACACTTTATATCGTGTCAGTATGATTCTCATCTTATAGTCAACTTATAACATATTCTGATAGTGTGATTTTATAGTAATGTACAGTACAGACCAAAAGTTTGGACACACCTTCTCATTCAAAGATTTTTCTGTATTTTCATGGCTATGAAAATTGTAGAATCACACTGAAGGCATCAAAACTATGAATTAACACATGTGGAATTATACATTACACTTTACAAAAAAGTGTTAAACAACTTGTGGGAAACAACTTGTTTCACACTTTTTTGTAAAGTGTAATGTATAATTCCACATGTATTAATTCATAGTTTTGATGCCTTCAGTGTGATTCTACAATTTTCATAGTCATGAAAATACAGAAAAATCTTTGAATGAGAAGGTGTGTCCAAACTTTTGGTCTGTACTGTATATTATAGTATTTCCTTGCCCTGGAAAATCCTGCTTGCCTTGGACGACTTCCGGGGCAAGGAAAGACTAGCACATGCGCTGTAGTAATTTTATGCTTTGCCCACTGCTGGGCAAAGCATACTGTGCATGCGCCGGCATAATTTTGAATTGCGCAATTGCGGGAAACGAACGCCGTCTGTGGTATTCACTGACGGCGATACGAAAGAGATGACGAGGAGCGGGGGCGGGGGAGGACATGAAAACCGCCGCCCTCCTGACCTGACTGCAGTGATTGACACGTTCAATCACCAACTTTACAAAGGTATTTTGCTATGAAAACGGGGGTATCATGATATATGATACCCACCGTTAGCTTAGTTATGGGACGCTCTATTCAGCCATATCTTTACTTGATATGGCATTTTTGGGGTGACAGTTTCCCTTTAAAAAGCACCATGTACTTATGGTGTGGCTTTTCTTACCATGACAAAATATGTTTTGTACCAGGTAGAAAATGCTGAGATTTCTGTGGTGCACATACTTGGTAAATGCTTTTTCTATCTCACAATTTTCGCTAGCACTCTCCATGAGATCATCAACAATCGCCAAATTTACCTTGTCCGGTGGGAATAATTTGTCATCTACGAATGTATTCGGCAGACCCTCCACAAATCTGGTGTTGGGGAAAAGAGAGAGAGATTTCATCATATAGTTTCTGCCAGCATGAATAAAACCAAACAATATTATCCGGTTTGTGAGAAAGATTAGTTTCAATTTTATTTAGCAATTGTTTTACAAAATAACTCTTTCCAGAATTAGATGGCCCAGCTAGAATGCACGAGAGCGGGTTTGTAGACGCGTATCCATCACAATACTCAGCTAATAGCCAAACGGCAGGGTGATGAATTCGTCTAATAGTCGGCGCTTTGTGTAAACACACTTTTGGGTTTTTTGTAGGACACAAGATTCAATATTCCAATATTTTTTATCTCTCACAATGCCCTGTTGATGTACGTCGATACGCTTCTGAGTTCTGCGGCTGAATTACGGGGGTAGTCCAGAACTAGATCAGTAGTATAGGAGGTATACCTTTCGTCAAACTCAAATCTGACAGGTCGACACGCCCCCTATCATTTAATCCGTCTCCCTGGGATTTGATCTGGCTGGGAAATCTGAGCTGGTGAATCTGTGAATTTCAATCAAAGTGATTCATGAATTTATTCGTCTCTATTTATATTTTATCTAGTGGATTTGATTAGTCTGTGGTGTTTTAGTGAAATACAGACTTCAGTATATAAGGATTTTTATTGAAATACAGACTCCAGTATATAAGTTTAGTGAATTAATGAGCTAATAAATGTAAAGGTATTTTCTAGCAGAGAGTGTAGTACAGACTATAAGGTTTTTATTCTATAGTATTATTCAGTATATAAGGCTTGTTTTATATGTATGTAAAAGTTTGGAGGAAATACAGACTCCAGTATATAAGAAGTTTTACTCATTTCTAGCAGGATCTGTATAAAAGACCCCCAGTAAATGTATGTAAAAGATAGCCTTTTTTTCTAGACTGGCATTAAATCCCTATGTGATTGGCTGCGTCACTTGCTGGGAACTTATTGTACAGACTAAAAGGAGATTATTCTATAGTATTATCCAGTATAAAAGACTTGTTTTATATGTATGTAAAAACAGTAAATGTATCTTTTAGTAGGACTGACACATGGGGGGCATCTCAGCTATATTGTGTATAGCTCTCATTTCTAGCAGGGTTTGTTAGAGATAGCTCACTTATTAGCAGCAGTGTTGGGGGAATTTCAATCAAAGTGATTGTCTGTGGAGGAAAGGTGTATTAAAGAGTGAATCTTGATTTTATTCTTTTCTGTGGGTAGATACTTTTAAGGACCCAGTAAATGTAAAGCTATTTTCTAGCAGAGTCTGTAGTACAGACTCCAGTATATAAGAATTTTTAGTGAAATACAGACTCTTAGTGAAATACAGACTCCAGTATAAAAGGCTTGTTTTATATGCATGTAAAAGTTTGGAGATGTATATTTAGTGGGGACATCTCAGCTATATTGTTTATAGCTCTCATTTCTAGCAGGGTTTGTTAGAGATAGCTCACTTATTAGCAGCAGTGTTGGGGAATTTCAATCAAAGTGATTGTCTGTGGAGGAAAGGTGTATTAAAGAGCGAATCTTGATTTTATTCTTTTTTTGTGGGTAGATAATTTTAAGGACCCATTAAATGTAAAGCTATTTTCTAGCAGAGTCTGTAGTACAGACTCCAGTATATAAGAATTTTTAGTGAAATACAGACTCTTAGTGAAATACAGACTCCAGTATAAAAGGCTTGTTTTATATGTATGTAAAAGTTTGGAGATGTATATTTAGTGGGGACATCTCAGCTATATTGTGTATAGCTCTCATTTCTAGCAGGGTTTGTTAGAGATAGCTCACTTATTAGCAGCAGTGTTGGGGAATTTCAATCAAAGTGATTGTCTGTGGAGGAAAGGTGTATTAAAGAGCGAATCTTGATTTTATTCTTTTTTGTGGGTAGATACTTTTAAGGACCCAGTAAATGTAAAGCTATTTTCTAGCAGAGTCTGTAGTACAGACTCCAGTATATAAGAATTTTTAGTGAAATACAGACTCTTAGTGAAATACAGACTCCAGTATAAAAGGCTTGTTTTATATGTATGTAAAAGTTTGGAGATGTATATTTAGTGGGGCATCTCAGCTATATTGTGTATAGACCTCATTTCTAGCAGGGTTTGTTAGAGATAGCTCACTTATTAGCACGGGGTGTACCGGTCTTGTGTTGTGTTAGAAGTCTAAATATTTTTCTATCTACTGGCTAACACGGTACAGAGATATACATCTTTACTGCACCATAGAGATGGAGTGAACCATTGTTGACATGAACTGTCATGACTAGTGTCATGCCCTGTAACTACAATTGCGTGAAGGACGATGCTATTTAGATATATAGTAATTCAGCTGTTAGAATGTACATATAGTAATTACCCCATGTATTGTGTATAGAATGGATATAGTTTACTAGTGTATGTACAGAGATCAGTCTATTGTGTATGGAAGTCAAGGCGAGGTCACATTATGAAGTGGTCATGGTGATAATATGTATATGAAATTAGATTAGTCAGAAACTGTTAAACAGTAAGGTGAATTCTCTGTGCAAGTCATCTCTGTGTACTGCTAGTCTGTAATTAAAATAAAACTATTTGTTGCCCATGGGTGCCTGTGACATGATGCCCACCAGCTCTTTGACAGTAATTGATTAAATCTCAACAAGTTGTGTTCATGATTTGTTATCGTCTGCTATCATAGTGATTGTTTCAATCCGCTGCTATCATAGTGATTGTTTCATGTGAGAATACAGGCATAGGATGGGGACATGTTGGGGAAAGCTGTATCAAGGCGAGGTCACATTATGAAATGTTCATGGGTATATTATGTATATGGCCATGTTAGGTATTTCTAGCAGCGACTGTAGTACAGACTAAAATGCGTTTATTCTATAGTATTATTCACGATTCTCTCTAGACAGGTATAACCAAATGTCATTATATGCTGGAGTAAATCTCAATATTATATGATAGTATGCAGCTCATTTTATACTCATGTATGTGAAAGACAATCTTTTCAGCATGCCGATGTATCTACTCTCAGATGCTATGTCGCCGCTAGGATACATGGGCCCCTACAGCTCATCCCTATAGTGTAGTTTAATGTAGGGGGCAAGCAGAGCATCGCTGGTGTTTGGAAAATACCATATTTCATAGATAAATGTCAGGGCATGCCCGGACAAGTCCCTTAAATGCTCAATAGATTATTTACACACCAATTATCGCTGTGGGGGTGAAGTTTCTGAGTAATTTTACAACAATTGGAAGGGATTCTCTCTAGACAGGTATAACCAAATGTCATTATATGTTGGAGTAAATCTCAATATTATATGATAGTATGCAGCTCATTTTATATTCATGTATGTGAAAGACAATCTTTTCAGCATGCCGATGTATCTACTCTCAGATGCTATGTCGCCGCTAGGATACACGGGCCCTTTCAGCTCATCCCTATAGTGTAGTTTAATGTAGGAGGCAAACAGATCATCGCTGGTGTTTGGAAAATACCATATTTCATAGATGGTTGTGAACCTCTGAATCATTTTTAAACATTTCACGTCACTCATGAACCCACAGCACACTTATGGTGTACCCACACCGCGCATGCCCGGACAAGTCCCGGGCCTCTACAAATTGCCCCTATAGTGTAGTTTAATGTAGGAGGCAAACAGATCATCGTTGGTGTTTGGAAAATACCATATCTCATAGATGGTGGTGATCCTCTGAATCATTTTTAAACATTTCACGTCACTCATGAACCCACAGCACACTTATGGTGTACCCGCACCGCTGCAGCTAGCGCTTTTTTGTGACCTTATCTGCATCATTTTTCATTATAGCACGAGGGACAGCCATGGAAAAAACAACCCTGAAATTCAAAAACTATGTGCTGTCCGTTAACATAGGCACAGTCATCTAGAAAATATTGAGCGAGTTGCTTCACAAACCACTCAAGGCGTGGTGATTGCCAATGTTCTCGGTATGCGCTACATACATGACCCGCTGTATAGCCTGGGATGAGCAGCGTTCTTGCAGCACAGGCCTATTTTTAAAGACGCCTAGCCCCATCAGATATAAAAGACAGGCATGTTGGGACGTGTCCCGGCCTATTTTGGCACAGGACCACACCTATGCAACAAGACGCTAAGCCCCATCAGATATAAAAGACAGGCATGTTGAGACGTGTCCCGGCCTATTTTGGCACAGGACCACACCTATGCAACAAGACGCTAAGCCCCATCAGATATAAAAGACAGGCATGTTGGGACGTGTCCCGGCCTATTTTGGCACAGGACCACACCTATGCAACAAGACGCTAAGCCCATCAGATATAAAAGACAGGCATGTTGGGACGTGTCCCGGCCTATTTTGGCACAGGACCACACCTATGCAACAAGACGCTAAGCCCCATCAGATATAAAAGACAGGCATGTTGGGACGTGTCCCGGCCTATTTTGACACAGGACCACACCTATGCAACAAGACGCTAAGCCCCATCAGATATAAAAGACAGGCATGTTGAGACGTGTCCCGGCCTATTTTGGCACAGGACCACACCTATGCAACAAGACGCTAAGCCCCATCAGATATAAAAGACAGGCATGTTGGGACGTGTCCCGGCCTATTTTGGCACAGGACCACACCTATGCAACAAGACGCTAAGCCCCATCAGATATAAAAGACAGGCATGTTGGGACGTGTCCCGGCCTATTTTGGCACAGGACCACATCTATGCAACGATTTTGATCACCATTCAACAAAAAATTGCGTGCAAACTTTTTAGCATACCTGTACAAACTTTTTAACATACCTGTGTTTCGGACCTGTACAAACTTTTTAACATACCTGTGTTTCGGACTCTCATGTCGTACCAGAAGCACCCAGTGCCATGCACTCTAGCTCATAATATTTCACATCGGGTATGGGACCTACATAGCTTTGTTTTTTCAGGTATTAAAAAAGCGTGGAAAACTGAAAATCCCGAGGCCTGAGGTAATTTACTGAGCTTCATGGGGATAAAATTTATCGAGTCTATGAACCTTATAGACAAAACGGGTAGCGTCACACACAAGACGACGACACCTCAGGCTAGCACATTTACCGGTAGTTTTCAAAAACCACTGCCTTAACAATAAAGTAAGAATCGTGGCGCACTGCATTGTGGGCTATAAATGTATACCCTGAAAATTTACCGTTGGTAAAGAACAGTAAAAAGTCGTGCGTACAACTATCATCCTCAAACTCCCAGAGCTATCACAAACATTATTGCCTACAGAGGCGGCCCCGCGAGAATTTCTGGATGTGTGTATCAAGAGGCTCCTTGCTTTGACCGATTGTTTGCTCGTGAATGCTGACATTTCCAGGATCATCATAGTTGTGTAAATGCGCTGGGAGCTCGTGTATCGGGCCCCTAGGGTGTGATGCGTGATCATTTTAATTATTTTTCAATTCATAACCATACGTTCTCAGGCAGACAGGTTTATTTCACAGAAGTTGACTGTACAGTTGCATAATTTTTGTTTAAAATCATACATTTGCATAATTTTGTTTAAAATCGCACAGTTCTGCGATAATGTCGGGTGTTGGACACGCACTTATCAGTCTTTCATACGTGTCGCAGAAAGATTTTAGTCTGTTCTGCGAGAGTTTATTATGCACGTACTGTGCAGACATGTCAAGAAACATTTTGGTGTGTTCACCAGTCCATACGGGTGTTGGTGTGTAAGGTGATCGAACATCATCCTTCTGCTTCTTACTTACACAACGGCGCGATACCGCTCGTTTCTTTGTCGGTAATGCATCGGCTGAATTGGCAGCTGCTGCTTCCGCGTTGCTATTTGCAGATTCTGTAGCTTGACACAGACGTATATTCTTAAGCCTACTACTCTCAGTATTCCCGGGGTGCTCGGTTGGCGCGTCGCTTTCTCCACGATCTGCAACACACCCGTGTGAAAGAGGCTCCGTTCTCACTTCCGTTCTGTTCTCAAATCCATAATTGCGCTGTTGTAAAACTCGCGAATGATGCTCCTCCGTAACTAAAGAAAAGATACGTGGTGTAGTTAACCGCTAAGTGGGGGAGATATAGGAAGAGCTACATGAGCCACTTTACTCTGATTCAACGCGATATTTGTAAAGCTACTAGCACCGATTATCTGTGAAACCGATGCATGATTGTTTGTATAAGTACACTATAGAGCGGCCTAGACATATATACTTACAAGTATGCCCCGGGTGCTGGTCTACAGAGAATGCTGAATTACCAGACATCTCGCTGCCGGGCGCCGCCGTATGTGGCTGTTTTCTCCCTCAAACTGCAACCTCACGGGCGATACTTTAGCAGCTGTAAATAAAATATAACATACATGAATGCGCACAACACATTCACAAAGCTAACTTGACACACGTAAATAAAATATATCTACTAGTTACCGCAGAAATTTTTATCTGCGTGTATAAGTACACTATAGAGCTGCGTAGACATATATGCTTACAAGTATGAGACGTGTAGTGTAGTTCAGAGATTGGTGAATTAAACGGTGTGGAGGTGCTCGGGCGTTTTCGTATGGGGGTGTTTTCTTTTTCAAGCTGCAGCCTCCTGCACGTTAGTTTAACATCTGTAAATAAAATATAACTATTACTCGCCACAGAAATGATATCTACGCGGGCCACACGCACAAAGCTAAATTCGCAAAGCTATCGTAACGCGCGTAAATAAAATATATCCACTAGTTATCGGTGGGGTCACAGGGTACAGAGGGTACAAAGACACATATCACCCGGGTTTCAAGGACCCGCTACCTTTTCTATTCCAGAGCCGTGTGCTTTGCGAATCACCCCATCTTTTAGGAGTGTTGGGTATCGCGCGAGTTAGAGGATTATAGTCCGGTTCTACGAACTCGACATCTGAATCCTGGGGATCCTCCACGATCTCAACATCGGAATAGCGATGCTTGAGCGGCTCAGTCGCCTCAGGGTTTTCAACCGCCCAGTCTGCTTGGAGTCGATCTGTATCTGTATGAGAAAATGTTTATATTATTAAAACATGTCTAGCTAACGACCCAGTCAGCTAAAATAAAATTAACTGTATGGATTTTAGCGACAGTCTATATTAATTATTAATATTAATAGTAGGCGTTTATAATTTACAGCTACCGGGTAATGATGGTGGGGGTTCTGGCGTGAAATATTACTTCTCCAATATTGCATCAAGGCGGTTAGCCGCCATGATCCCTCTGTAAAACATTAATAGATTTTTTCTGTCTAGCAGTTCATGGTATTGACAGAGGGTGTGTTCTCTCTGCTAGCCCTAATAAATACACAAGCTCACAAGCAATACAACGCTCACCTGTAAGGGTTCGCACATCACAGGACACACGCCCGATCTGAACAGAACTAAAGTGAGTATTTTTATGTCTTTCGTTTCAATTATATTTAAGTTTGTGTAGTATTTGCATGAACAACTTACCCGTGTTTTCATACTTGATCTTTATTTGCTTTAATTCAATAGCGGACCCTTTTTATTCAAGATGGAGTCCAGATATTCTCGCGTTCAATATTCTGCTTTGCTTTCACCAGAACAATCGGGTAAATTTTACACCGTATATAGTGTACGTCGTATTGTCTCGGGCTGATAATCGGTGCTAGTAGCTTTACAAATATCGCGTTGAATCAGAGTAAAGTGGCTCATGTAGCTCTTCCTATATCTCGCCCACTTAGCGGTTAACTACACCATGTATCTTTTCTTTAGTTACGGAGGAGCGTCATTCGCGAGTTTTGCAACAGCGCAATTATGGATTTGAGAACAGAACGGAAGTGAGAACGGAGCCTCTTTCACACGGGTGTGTCGCAGATCGTGGAGAAAGCGACGCGCCAACCGAGCACCCCGGGAATACTGAGAGTAGTAGGCTTAAGAATATACGTCTGTGTCAAGCTACAGAATCTGCAAATAGCAACGCGGAAGCAGCAGCTGCCAATTCAGCCGATGCATTACCGTTAGTGTTGAGCATTCCGATACCGCAAGTATCGGGTATCGGCCGATATTCGCGTTATCGGAATTCCGATACTTAATTCCGATACTTTTTCCATATCGTATACCGGAATCGGAAGTTCCCATAATTCTTTGAGAGGCAATGTGATTTTAGTCAGCCAATGAGGAATCCTACGAAGTGTGGGCACATCCTGTAATGCTGCGGTCATCTTAACTAATGGCATGGCTGTGATTGGCTGCTGAAATGATGTCAGAATGCACTATAAAAGGCGCCGCCGCCATTTTAGCGTCACTGTGCTGTGAACTCAGTAAGGGACAGAACGCTACTCTGCTCACTCTGAGGGACAGTTAGATATTGCGATTTTGTGTACTACTGTGCTTGAGGCAGGCTAGTTTACCAACCGCTGTGTAAAGCTTCATTTTGCCAGTGTTGTTTTAACAGCTCTGTGCAAGGTGTGTGTGTGACAGTGCAGGTGACGCTGCAGTTTGCTCTGCATCCACCGCTGTTTGTAGGCATCTGCACGTGTCACTTTTTTTTTTTTTTTTTTTATTTTATTTAGTGGAATTGGTGCAGCTCCATTATATTAGAAAAAAATCAAATCTATTAGTGTGACGTGCTTCCATCCGTATACAATACATTGGTTGCAAACACTATAGAAGAACAGAAAGGAGCTTTTCACAGATTGTGGACAGTTGTGTTTCAGTGTTCACTTCAGTCTGTGTTTTTTACTTTTTTTAGTGCAGATCACGCTCCAGTTACATGTTCAAGCACTGCTGCTTGTACTCTGCTGAGCGTGTCTCAGTGGCTCATCCTTTTCATTTATCTCCAATTGGTTCTGCTACATTCCATTTAAAATAAATCTAATCTATTAGTGTGACGCGCTTCCATCCGTATACAATACATTGGTTGCAAACACTATAGAAGTACAGAAAGGAGCTTTTCACAGATTGTGGACAGTTGTGTTTCAGTGTTCACTTCAGTCTGTGTTTTTTACTTTTTTGAGTGCAGATCACGCTCCAGTTACATGTTCAAGCACTGCTGCTTGTACTCTGCTGAGCGTGTCTCAGTGGCTCATCCTTTTCATTTATCTCCAATTGGTTCTGCTACATTCCATTTAAAATAAATCTAATCTATTAGTGTGACGCGCTTCCATCCGTATACAATACATTGGTTGCAAACACTATAGAAGTACAGAAAGGAGCTTTTCACAGATTGTGGACAGTTGTGTTTCAGTGTTCACTTCAGTCTGTGTTTTTTACTTTTTTTAGTGCAGATCACGCTCCAGTTACATGTTCAAGCACTGCTGCTTGTACTCTGCTGAGCGTGTCTCAGTGGCTCATCCTTTTCATTTATCTCCAATTGGTTCTGCTACATTCCATTTAAAATAAATCTAATCTATTAGTGTGACGCGCTTCCATCCGTATACAATACATTGGTTGCAAACACTATAGAAGTACAGAAAGGAGCTTTTCACAGATTGTGGACAGTTGTGTTTCAGTGTTCACTTCAGTCTGTGTTTTTTACTTTTTTGAGTGCAGATCACGCTCCAGTTACATGTTCAAGCACTGCTGCTTGTACTCTGCTGAGCGTGTCTCAGTGGCTCATCCTTTTCATTTATCTCCAATTGGTTCTGCTACATTCCATTTAAAATAAATCTAATCTATTAGTGTGACGCGCTTCCATCCGTATACAATACATTGGTTGCAAACACTATAGAAGTACAGAAAGGAGCTTTTCACAGATTGTGGACAGTTGTGTTTCAGTGTTCACTTCAGTCTGTGTTTTTTACTTTTTTTAGTGCAGATCACGCTCCAGTTACATGTTCAAGCACTGCTGCTTGTACTCTGCTGAGCGTGTCTCAGTGGCTCATCCTTTTCATTTATCTCCAATTGGTTCTGCTACATTCCATTTAAAATAAATCTAATCTATTAGTGTGACGCGCTTCCATCCGTATACAATACATTGGTTGCAAACACTATAGAAGTACAGAAAGGAGCTTTTCACAGATTGTGGACAGTTGTGTTTCAGTGTTCACTTCAGTCTGTGTTTTTTACTTTTTTGAGTGCAGATCACGCTCCAGTTACATGTTCAAGCACTGCTGCTTGTACTCTGCTGAGCGTGTCTCAGTGGCTCATCCTTTTCATTTATCTCCAATTGGTTCTGCTACATTCCATTTAAAATAAATCTAATTTATTAGTGTGACGCGCTTCCATCCGTATACAATACATTGGTTGCAAACACTATAGAAGTACAGAAAGGAGCTTTTCACAGATTGTGGACAGTTGTGTTTCAGTGTTCACTTCAGTCTGTGTTTTTTACTTTTTTTAGTGCAGATCACGCTCCAGTTACATGTTCAAGCACTGCTGCTTGTACTCTGCTGAGCGTGTCTCAGTGGCTCATCCTTTTCATTTATCTCCAATTGGTTCTGCTACATTCCATTTAAAATAAATCTAATCTATTAGTGTGACGCGCTTCCATCCGTATACAATACATTGGTTGCAAACAATATAGAAGTACACAAACGGGCCTTTCACAGCTACTGAACATGGGTTTTTAATTTTTAACTAAAATATGTATTTTTTCAAATGACACAAATATAAGTAATGTTGAAGAGGAATAGTCCTACATCCATTGTTTGCACAATATTACAGGTGTACATCATGTCCCTTAATCAACAATGTATTATTATATTTACTTGTATGCTTTTATTTAAAAGCCAAGAACACAGAAGGATAACCTTCGCACTGCAGCTGTTGTCAAAGTTCAACCCACATTATGCACTTCCAACATTGCAGCATTTGAGGCATGATGTGAGTTGGATTGGTCAAAGTTATGGAGTGAGAAGGTTCACCATCAGTACCCTATAGCATAAGTATGCTTTTGTGTTAGCATTTGTGTTAGACATGTGGATATCTGCCATAATATGTCACAATTATTTAGTTACAGATTTGTTACCAACACTAATCATTGAATGGTTTTAAATTTGACGTTTCACTTGTTTACAGCTTAGAAATAAGGGTGTAGCCTGATATCTATGTGTAGCACTAGCCACTTTAACATGTCATGTTTTTTTAAACATGTGTAGCTAGGTAGCAGTAATTTTTGCCGGACACACAGCAGGGGAACAGCAGGCGTTACTGAACCCCACTATCACTATAGCTTGTGTATTGGTCTGTGGACACGACACTTCTGAGCAGCAACTGGCAGTGTTGTAGCCCAGGGAGTATAGCTCAGGTGGTAGAAAGATGAACATAACAGGAGACATGGAAAACGTTGTCAACCAGTTAGTTAATCTGAAACCGGACAGGCAAATTCAGGCGAGATCCATGCCTAGTTCATTTTCAGAAAAGTAAGCCGTTCTACATTATCGTAGGATAGTCGCATGCAACGGTCTGTTAGTACACCACCTGCAGCAGTAAAGACGCGCTCCGATAATACACTGCCAGCAGATCAAGCCAGCACCTCCAATGCATACTGGCTAAGCTCTGGCCATGTATCCAGCTTAGAGACACAAAACTTGAATGGGGAAGAGCCATCTGGGAGTACACTGAGAGGGCAAGACATGTAGTCTGTCACCATCTTACGGAAATGTTGCCTCCTGCTGACTGGAGCCGTCTCGGATGGTGTAGACATTGGTGGCGCTGCCACAAAACTTCGACACATTTGGAACATACTGTTCTTGCCCTGTGCAGAGGCGCTGCTTGTGCTCCCTCTTGTTGCAGAGCTGTCTCCACTGCCTCGACGCACAGAGCTGCTTTGTAAATCAGTAGCAGCAGCAGTGCTCTCGGCTGGAATGGAGAACATTATGGATTGCACCAGTGTGTCTTGGTACTTCCGCATTTTACGCTCCCGGTTCAACGGTGTGATGAGGCTTTGTAAGTTGTCCCGGTAGCGAGGGTCTAGGAGGGTGTACACCCAATAATCAGACGTTGTGTGAATGTGTTCGATGCGGCGGTCGTTTCTCAGCCACTGCAGCATGAAATCAACCATGTGCTGCAGACTCCCAACTGGCCAAGAAACGTTGTCCCCTGCAAGAGGCGTCATCTCCGCCTGCTGTGCATCACCCCACCCTTGGTCTACATACTGACTAGAGCATTGTCTACCTCCCTCTGGAGCGATGTCTTCCTCCTCCATTGACTCCTCCTCATCCTCCTCACAAAGTCCTTCAAATACATATAAATTTACAAAATTTAAAACTCAAAATTTAAAAACTTTGTATCATAATTCTGTAACATCAGTTTATGAAAACACAATAGCATTACAAAAGGATAGACAAAAAATGTACATTATGTGCTTTGTAAATACATTAAAAGTTTGTAATGGTTATGAAAATATAGACAGCGACTCTGGAGGTTCAATTGTTGATACAGCATGGTACTTTGAAAGTCCTCCAGCCCTTTGTGAGGAACCACGTTGCGCTGACTGTCCAGAAGGTGATGGAATTTGTGACTCCTCATCCTCCACCTCTTCCAAAACCTCATGCCTTAGTGCTTGCAGTGTTTTTTGAAGCAGGCAGATAAGGGGGACAGTCAGGCTGACTAGTGCATCATCTGCACTCGCCATCCGCGTTGACTCATCAAACGCACGCAAAACGTGGCAGATATCCTTCATAGAGTTATTCGCCACTCATTACACTGGCAGTGGCTGCCCATTCATTATAGGATCCAATTCTAATTACTGGTTCTCACCAACATAGCTCTCCACAGCGCAGCACCCCCCTACATCTCCTCCCTTATTTATATTTATAGGCCTAACCGACTGCTGCACTCTGCAAACGACCTTCGACTAACCTCTGCACTAATCCGTACCTCCCACTCCCAACTCCAAGACTTCACCCGCGCTGCGCCAATCCTCTGGAATGCTCTACCCCAAGAAATTAGGACTATCCGCAATTTGGATGGTTTCAGGCGCTCCCTCAAAACACATTTGTTCACAGTGGCCTATCACATTCACTAATCAAAGTCATTCTATGTGTAATTCTGTGTGTGTAGCCCATTCACTATCTCCATGCATCCCTCACTTCCTTAAAATGGCTGGACCATCATTGTAAAAACACCATTGTATATAAACACCTGTACTTTGTATCTCCCACACCTCATTGTAGATTGTAAGCTTTCACCAGCAGGGGCGGCTGATTTTGCTTTAATTATTGTATTGTTAACGTTGTTACTTATGACTCGTGTTTTGAAACTGTTAAACTGTAAAGCACTGCGGAATATTATGGCGCTATATAAATAAATAATATTATTATTCTTATTATAGAGGCCCACTCAGTAGTGGTGAAGTGTGAACGCCGCAAATTGCGAGTTGACTGCGCCTGATGCAGCTGATACTCCATTACTGTTGGCTGCTGCTCACACAACCGCTCCAACATATGTAACGAGGAATTCCACCTGGTGGGTACGTCACATATAATGCGATGTTCATGAAGGTGAAATCTGCGTTGCAGAGCTGCAATCAGCGATCTGGCCATGCTGGAACGTCGCAAGTGAGCGCACTCTAGGCGGACCTTGTGCAGCAGTGCATCAAGATCCGGATAGTCCCTCAAAAAACTCTGCACGACCAAGTTGAGCACATATGACAGACATGGTATGTGACTGAGGTTGCCAAGGCCCAGAGCTGACACCAGATTTCGGCCATTGTCACACACTACCAAGCCTGCCTGTAGATTCTCTTCCAAAAACCACACGTCGCTCTCCTGCTTTATGGCATTACAGAGCTCCTGCGCTGTGTGGCTAAGATTCCCCATGGAAATTAATTTCAGGATGGCCTGTTGACATTTGGACACGGCTGTGCTCATATCGGTCGCAACAGGTAAACGTTCACGGGTCCATGTGGAGGTAGACCGTGACGGCTCCTGCAGCGATGATTCTGAGGAACTGGAATAGGAGGAGGAATCAATGTGTACAGACTTGATTCCTGCAATCCTTGGAGTTGGCAGAACACGTACAGCGCCACTCGCAAGATCAGTACCCGGCTGCACAACATTGACCCAATGGGCAGTGAGGGAAAGGTATTGTCCCTGGCCATGGGTGTTAGAACCCTCTTGTTAGGTTTTGTTTCAGTTTGCTGGTCACATGACCTTTTTTCCCTATTTAGTCTGGCTCCGCCCTTCTGGCTTTGCTTGACTTCATTGTATTATCTACTGTTAAGCTAGCCGGGTGCTTAGGTGCCTTAATCTGTGAGTTTTGCTTGATGTTAGGATCACAAAGTATTTATTTTTCTGTTTAATTATCCATGCTACAATTTATGTTAGGAGGTGTCCACCTTTTCTCCCAGTCCCTAGATCTTGTAGGGATTACTCCCTCGCAACTATAGGTCTTCGTTCACACTAGATGAGGACTTTAGCGGGTCTGGTCGCAGGATCAGGTTCCCCGTTACATCGTAGGGATTCAGCTTAGTTGTATTGTAGGGACAGAATTCCCTTCTTTCCTTACTGGTTGTAGCAGATCATAACAATGGGTACTGGTCCACGCATCGGTGGTCAGGTGGACCTTGCTACTGAGGGCTTTTAGTAGCGCATGTTTAATTTTTCCCTCAACATGCTTTTGCAGACCAGGGACGGCTTGCCTGCTGAAATGAAATCGGCTTGGCACATTGTATTGTGGGATTGACAATGATATTCAGTTACGGAAACTGTCTGTCTCCACCAGCCTGAATCACAGCATTTCAAGGGACAGGAGTTTTGCAATGCCAGCATTCAGAGCCTGTGCTCGTGCATGGTTTGCGGAGTATGGCCGTCTTTTATCCCATGCCTGTGCTACCGCTGGCTGTTTTGTGGCCTGGGAGTGTGAGGATGACAGGGAACTTGCTGCTGTGTGTGGAATAACAGTTTGTCTCTGGACAACAGTGGCCGAGGTTCTTCCATGGCGATCCTGTGAGGAAGCATAACCAGCTGTGTGTGAGCTCGATGAAGAGGCTTCAACACAACCTGAAGATGTAGGTGCTGCTGTAGGTTGGCCTACATCTCCAGTGTGTCTTTGTAACTCAACTACGTGCTTTGTCCGCACATGTTTCCACATATTTGTGGTATTGAGGTGACTGACACTTTTAGCTATTTTTAATTTTTGATTACACAGCTTGCATTTCACATAGCAAATATCATGTGCAAGTGTGTGAAAAAAGGACCACGCAGTGCAAGTCCTGGGAGCGCACGTTTTGACTTTTGGAAGACAACTGCTCCGAACAGGTGCCAAACTGGAGGCTACAGGCAACCGAGTCTGCAGCCTAACTCTCCCTCCTGTTTGTACCGTTGGGGCAATGTCTTCCTCTATCTTCCTTCTATCACTAACCATTTCTCTAGGCCTCTCCCAGCTTTCAACCAAAGTACTGGTTCTCACCCACAAAGCTCTCCACAGTGCAGCACCCCTCCTACATCTCCTCCCTCATTTCTATCTATCGGCCTAACCGACTGCTGCGCTCTGCAAACGACTTTCGACTAACCTCTGCACTAATACGTACCTCCCACTCCCGACTCCAAGACTTCTCCTGCTCTACGCCAATCCTCTGGAATGCTGTACCCCAAGAAATTAGGACTATCCACAATTTGCATGGTTTCAGGCGCTCCCTCAAAACACATTTGTTCAGAGCGGCCTATCACATTCACTAATCAAAGTCATTCTATGTATTCTGTGTAAGTGTGTGTGTGTCTCTAGCCCATTCACTATCTCCATCCCTCAGTCCCTTAAGATGGCTGGAACATCATTGTAAATGCACCATTGTATATAAACACCTATACTTTGTATCTCCCCCATCTCATTGTACATTGTAAGCTGTCACGAGCAGGGGCGACTTATTTAGCTTAAATTATTGTATTGTTAACGTTGTTACTTATGACTTGTGTTCTGAAACTGCTAAACTGTAAAGCGCTGCGGAATATGATGGCGCTATATAAATAAATATTATTATTATTCCTCTGAGCTGCTCCCACCACCTTCCTGTTCTTCATGCCATGTTGGGTATTGGACCTCATCATCTCCACTACCCTCTTCCAACACCTGCTGTTGGGTGGTCTGGCCAGCACCATGCTCAACAGAAACTGGCACCTGGGTCTCATCATCATCATCAGATGCGTTCTGCGGTGTGCTGACCATCGGCACTGTCTCACCCGCCTCTTCAGATTCAGAGAGACACAGCTGTTGCGCATCACTGCATACTCCCTCTTCTTCACATTACAGAATGCTGCTTGGCTGGGCCCCTGTTTGCAAGCCAATAGATTCTGAGAACAGAAGCAGACACTCAGCTGGCTCCTGTACAGAACTCTCTGACTGCCTGGGCAATTTGCCAGGCGGTGAAGAGACAGATGGTTGCCCAACAGTGCTGTGGTCCTGAGAGGAGGTGGAAGCAATTGAAGTCGATGCATTGGCTGAGATCCAAACAACAACGGCTTCAATTTGTTCTTCCCGCAGCAGGGGGGTACTCCGAGCTCCTACAAAAGTGCGCATAAAGGAACGCTCACGGCCCGGGGAAAACTGGTGGATGCTGTGTCACTGGGGGCCGCAGCAGCCACAGAATCCCCACGTCCTCTCCCTGAAGAAACTCCACGACCACGTGCCTTACTCCCTGCCTTCTTCATCTTGGTAGATTGATAAAGAAAGTCTGAAAAGTTATAAGGCCTAAGTGTGGTTATTCCGCAGAGACTGCAGTGAACACTGCACACAACTGTTCAGTAGGTGTGAAAGGCCCCTTTGTGTACTTCTATAGTGTTTGCAACCAATGTATTGTATA
Source organism: Oophaga sylvatica (assembly GCA_033576555.1). NCBI lineage: Eukaryota > Metazoa > Chordata > Amphibia > Anura > Dendrobatidae > Oophaga > Oophaga sylvatica. The sequence continues at coordinate 3,829,524 of JARQOD010000005.1, read as the reverse complement.
CGGATGGAAGCGCGTCACACTAATAGATTTTATTTATTTGTAATAGAATGGAGCAGCAACAATTAGAGAAAAATTTCAAGGATGTGCCAGTGACACACGCTCAGCAGACTACAACCAGCAGTGGTTGAAGAACTAACTGGAGCGTGATCTGCACTCCAAAAAGGAAAATCTCAGACTACAGTGAACACTGCACACAACTGTTCACTACCCAACGCGTCTCAGCAGGAAGGCAGTCTGTGCGTCAAAACAAAGGCGCAAGCATACATCCACGTACCCTGTTTATAAAGCTATATAAAAAAAATTATGTAGTAGTGACGCACACTTTATTGAGGTACAGTATTACATCGCCATTCACCATCTGTGGCTATGCAGTCTCATCTATATATACCTTATCTATCCGTTGTCATGCTTGCAAGTCGACAGTCAGGCATAAATAGCAATTTTCACTATGCACTATGCACTTTTTAAAGGTTATGTTTGTTAATAAAAATGATTATTGCCACATATTATGAGTATTACATGATGGAAATTGTATAATTTTGTAGAAACTGTTTAGTGACATTATTCAGCAAATGTAACATTTTAGTAATGTCACAGATAACTTGTAATGCTGATGATGTTTTGAAGTCAGACATTCATTGTCTATACAATAAAAATGGTGTACATACTGTTACTTATCCATCATTAATGGATTCAGATATGTACTTGTATGCTTTTATGTACAACCGTATAGCAGATTCCTTAACTAATTTATTTTGTGGTTTGCATTGCTGTTCAACATGTTAATGTATGTGTTTATGTTTGTCAATTCTTTATTTATCTAGATATTAGTTTAAATGAAATCATCATCTTATGGTAGTAAAGGTTATCTTTCTCTTGTTTGAAGTATAGACATTTAAAATTGACAGGTAACAAGGAAATTACTTGATCTAGTATTTAAACATCCTCCTTGACCCTGGGCTCCAACACCGCCAGTTGTTGCTCGGAAGTGCTGTTAGCACAGTCAACACTTGCTCCTGTGTTACTGGGGTTCAGTAACGTCAGCTGGTCCTCGGTTGTGCCATTGGCTCTTTTCCTTCTGCTGCCCCTCCGGGTTCCAGCACAGTCAGCTGGTCCTCGTTACTTGCATTGGCTCTTGTACCTTCTGCTACCCGTCCGGGTTCCAGTACCGTCAACTGGTTCTCCGCAGTGCCTTTGGCCTAGGTGCCTCCATCTCGGTATCCGAGTTCCAGCAACGTCTGCTGGTCCTTGGTAGTGCTTTGGAGCACAGGTACCTCCTGCTTAGTAACCGTGTCCCAGTAACGTCAGCTGGTCCTCGGTTGTGCCATTGGCTCTTTTCCTTCTGCTGCCCCTCCGGGTTCCAGTACCGTCAACTGGTTCTCCGCAGTGCCTTTGGTCTAGGTGCCTCCATCTCGGTATCCGAGTTCCAGCAACGTCTGCTGGTCCTTGGTAGTGCTTTGGAGCACAGGTACCTCCTGCTTAGTAACCGTGTCCCAGTAACATCAGCTGGTACAAGATTGTGCTACAAATACAAGATACGGAACAAGAGACACAAGAACAATAAGCAGAAGATCTAAAAGCAGAAGAACATGAAGTATAAGACCAAAATGAAGAGCAAAATATATGCTCTAAATTCTAAGCAGAAGAAGACTAAGCAGTGTATGGGGGTGAGTCCGTTCCTCCTCGTGGTGCCCCTGGAAAATGCCTGCTGCTGCAGGCTAAACTGAACACGGACAAATACTGTTGTAATTTAAATCTTTTGTGACAGCAAGAACGGAAGGATGAAAAATTCATACTTTGACAGATTACAAGTACAGGATTCTCTGTCACAAATAAGAATATGATGAAGAAGATGAAGCAGAATATGAATAAGAATAATAGTTTAATAAGAAGAATATGAGTAATGTTAACAAAGATGAATAGCAAGAAGTTTAAGAAGAAGATAAAGAAGGTGAAGATGAAGAATAATTTGATGAAAAAGATGATGCTGCAGAAGATTATGAAGGAGAAAGTGTGTGAAAAGTTAAAAAGGTGAAGATGAAGAGCATGGAAGTTGTGTAATATACATATTTGCCAAAATATAAAAAACGTTAACATTGTCAATTTCTTCGTCAATCCGAACATCTTTAAAAAAAAAAAATTAATGCTATTCCATTGGATTGGGTTAAACATCTATGCCTTTAATGTCTCCTCAACCTCCCCCAATACATTCTACATTACTCTTTCTTGTTTTCCTTCATGTACAATTAACCAACAAGGCAAGAATGGGTTTTTTTTAATTTCGATATTTTGTTCCCATAGACTTACATGGGACTTCCGGTATCGGTATCGGGTATCGCCGATATTTTAGTGATATCGGCGATACCATTACGATTCCGATACTTTAGGATATCGGAAAGTATCGCTCAACTCTAATTACCGTCAAAGAAACGAGCGGTATCGCGCCGTCGTGTAAGTAAGAAGCAGAAGGATGATGGTCGATCACCTTACACACCAACACCCGTATGGACTGGTGAACACACCAAAATGTTTCTTGACATGTCTGCACAGTACGTGCATAATAAACTCTCGCAGAACAGACTAAAATCTTTCTGCGACACGTATGAAAGACTGATAAGTGCGTGTCCAACACCCGACATTATCGCAGAACTGTGCGATTTTAAACAAAATTATGCAAATGTATGATTTTAAACAAAAATTATGCAACTGTACAGTCAACTTCTGTGAAATAAACCTGTCTGCCTGAGAACGTATGGTTATGAATTGAAAAATAATTAAAATGATCACGCATCACACCCTAGGGGCCGATACACGAGGCCCCAGCGCATTTACACAACTATAATGACCCTGGAAATGTCAGAATTCACGAGCAAACAATCGGTCAAAGCAAGGAGCCTCTTGATACACACATCCAGAAATTCTCGCGGGGCCGCCTCTGTAGGCAATAGTGTTTGTGATAGCTCTGGGAGTTTGAGGATGATAGTTGTACGCACTACTTTTTACTGTTCTTTACCAACGTAAATTTTCAGGGTATACATTTATAGCCCACAATGCAGTGCGCCACGATTCTTACTTTACTGTTAAGGCAGTGTTTTTTGAAAACTACCGGTAAATGTGCTAGCCCGAGGTGTCGTCGTCTTGTGTGTGACGCTACCCGTTTTGTCTATAAGGTTCATAGACTCGATAAATTTTATCCCCATGAAGCTCAGTAAATTACCTCAGGCCTCGGGATTTTCAGTTTTCCACGCTTTTTTAATACCTGAAAAAACAAAGCTATGTAGGTCCCATACCCGATGTGAAATATTATGAGCTAGAGTACATGGCACTGGGTGCTTCTGGTACGACATGAGAGTCCGAAACACAGGTATGTTAAAAAGTTTGTACAGGTCCGAAACACAGGTATGTTAAAAAGTTTGTACAGGTATGCTAAAAAGTTTGCACGCAATTTTTTGTTGAATGGTGATCAAAATCGTTGCATAGGTGTGGTCCTGTGCCAAAATAGGCCGGGACACATCCCAACATGCCTGTCTTTTATATCTGATGGGGCTTAGCATCTTGTTGCATAGGTGTGGTCCTGTGCCAAAATAGGCCGGGACACGTCCCAACATGCCTGTCTTTTATATCTGATGGGGCTTAGCGTCTTGTTGCATAGGTGTGGTCCTGTGCCAAAATAGGCTGGGACACATCCCAACATGCCTGTCTTTTATATCTGATGGGGCTTAGCGTCTTGTTGCATAGGTGTGGTCCTGTGCCAAAATAGGCCGGGACACGTCCCAACATGCCTGTCTTTTATATCTGATGGGGCTAGGCGTCTTTAAAAATAGGCCTGTGCGGCAAGAACGCTGCTCATCCCAGGCTATACAGCGGGTCATGTATGTAGCGCATACCGAGAACATTGGCAATCACCACGCCTTGAGTGGTTTGTGAAGCAACTCGCTCAATATTTTCTAGATGTCTGTGCCTATGTTAACGGACAGCACATAGTTTTTGAATTTCAGGGTTGTTTTTTCCATGGCTGTCCCTCGTGCTATAATGAAAATGATGCAGATAAGGTCACAAAAAAGCGCTAGCTGCAGCGGTGCGGGTACACCATAAGTGTGCTGTGGGTTCATGAGTGACGTGAAATGTTTAAAAATGATTCAGAGGATCACCACCATCTATGAGATATGGTATTTTCCAAACACCAACGATGATCTGTTTGCCACCAATGTGTAGCCCTGGTGTTAGGCACACGCAGTACCCTGGAGAGTGTGTGGCGAGACAGCAGTTTAATGCTAAATATTCATTCACTCAACATATACTAGACACACCCTTAGGGTAGTGGAGTATACTCTTGAGGGAGTGGTCAAGGTGTATGTGTTGGAGTGATTTAGTCGGTGTTGGAGACTTCAGAGAGAGAGGACGTCTGGAGGGAGGAAGCAGTCCAGATTGCTCTATCACCAGCTTTGGAAAGTGGAGTCTAGTATAGGTGGTGTAATTCACCTTAGCCTAGTCAGAGCTGTACTTCATCAGCATACACTGAGGGAAAGAAGAAGTTTAGTGCAGAAAGTCTTCAGCATCCTGTCTAAAGGACGGTATAAGGTTCAGAGACGTGCTCCTGCCTATTGATAACTGAGCATCTGTAACTAACTTTGAAGTAAGGAAAAGAAAGAAGTGACTGCTCGACCCTTGGCTAGTTTGAGTGCTTATGTTACCAGCGTGGACAAGGCGAAAGGCACAGTGGTTTATTGGATTAGTGCTTACGGATTGCAGAAGTCCTGCACATTGCACCCGGTCACTGGGGACCGAAGCATCACCATAGCTCCACGCATGGTGGTAAGAAAACCAGGAATTTACCGGACCTTAGGTCGCGGCAAACAAGCCCCTTATAGTCAGTACGTAACTGGGGTCAGGGGAAGTGAAGACTTTGAGTCAGTGCACGACAAGATAAGAATTCAGCTTCTTCGCAGGAAGGCTCCTAACACAAAGCTGACTGGGTGGTACAGCTAAGGATTAGCTGGAGATATTGAGGGAACTACGCTTCAGGCTGGTTGTACTCATTGTATTGGAAGTAAAGGAGGCCCCTAACTTGTCCAGCTGCTGTCTCAAGATACACTCTCCTTGGATCAGCCTCCCTGGGACCTGCCTTATCATCTTGCAAGTAAAGGTATGGAAAGACGCTGACCGTGTGAGACTGAGTTATTATTGCATGCCTGCACAATCCCTACCTAACTACCGACCTGAGGGAAGAGTCCCACCTGTAGGGGACCCGACATCTAGCTGCATCACCATCCCCTCAGAGATCTACAGCAGCGCTGGTACAAATTACCAGAATACTACAGGTGGCGTCACGAACTGTATATAAATCTATCCCCTGTAAATATTCCCCCAACATACGCCAGACCGCCAGGGCCACAGACCGAGCCACCGCTACCTGTGACAAATCCCCATAGACTTCTACGGGCTCGGCGCTGAGTACCCCATTGCCCTGGTAACCCACAATTGTGGTGGCGGGTCGACACAAAAATTTGGCGTCACGAACAGGATGCGAAACTTGCAGAATTGCGAGCCCTGTGTGCCTAAGGACTTGTTTTTGTGAAAAAGGACTGTTTGCACTTTTGGCGCCAAAATCGCCATTTTTGTCGCCATATTCGCGCCCTCAGGCGCTGGAGAAGAAGGTGGGCGTACCTTCGTGGGCGTCTACCCCCCAGTGGCGCGAAGAAAATGCCTGCCCTCTCAAAGTGCTATTACAACATGCGGTCCTGCCCTACAGCAAAGGAGGTCCGCCTCCTCTTCACCTTCCCTGCGAGGAGGAGGAGACGCAAACCCCACCTCCACGGAAGAGACAGGATGTCTCCGCAGGAAGAAGAAAGAATCTTCTGGAACATCATGGAGGCAGGACGTGTGCAGCCGAGCTGGGAAGCGGAGGAAGGCAGGCCCCGTGCCCCAGCCAAGCTGCCACCAACACCGGAGTTATCCGTGATCCTGCACCTGCAACAGGCGTTGCTAGAGATTCGAGAAGAAAATGCACGCCTGAAGAAGATGGTCCAGGACCAACCTGGATTTGAAGAAATCGAGAGACGCCGGCGTACCCTGGAACAGCGGAGGCTGTGGGACACGGTGATCTCTCCCCTCAACGACCCCCCACGATTCCAGATACCGAAGAGTCTGCTGCCCAAGGCGAAGGAGCAACCGGAGGCTGCCCCCGAAAGTACCGATCCCGATCCCACCGGTGAAGCGGTGGAAGCGAAGGAGGTTGAGGAGGTACAGCCAGTCCCGGAACGCCCGCCCGGCCAGGAGGCCGCAGCAGATGATCGGTCCCCGGCAGAGACACCGGAGGGGTCCTGTCCGTCACTACCAGATGTGGACTGGGACGAAATGGCGCGCCTGGATGACGTCGCCTATACCGCCCAGTGGGAACAGGAATGGCAGAGTCGTGAGGAGAAGAAGAAACGTCAGCAGGAGGAAGAGCGGGAAACTCAGCGGAACCGTCAGCGACAACATGCAGAGCTGATCGCGGACAAAGAGAGTGTCCGGAGAGATAAAGGTACCCTGAGGGAACCGCGGCGGCAGGGGTGTGTGACTGAGTTCCAGCTCCGAAAGGGCTGGGGCTTTATCCGTGAACCGGGCCTCTACCCAGGGGTCTTTGTCAGCAGGCGTGACGTAGAATCCCACCTGCCGCAAGGCCATCCCGGGAGGGACTTAGCCAATGGAGACATCGTCACGTACACACGGCACTGGGGAATGAAGGGATGGTATGCCCTTAACGTCACCATCGTCCGTGACCCCGTCCCAGACGCAGGTACCGTCACCACTACCGCAGCGTCCCCGTCTCTAGATCACGCAGTAACCGGCCGTGCCCCAGCATCGCCCCCTGCAAATTCATCGCAACTAGCGACCCAGAGTTCATCGCAAAGGAAAGTCATATCTTCATCGCAGCATGCGACCCAGTCTCAATCGCAATCCATGACACGGTCTATATCGTTAACGATGATTGAAACGCAATCGGTGTCACGTGAAGAGAATGTACCCGTTGCGCCCCTAGAGGTTCGCACGAGAACTGTGGCGACCCAGACCCTAATCGCAGCGCATGATTTGCTAGTCCTGGGATCTAGGGCCCATTGCATTGTTCCAGCCCCCGGGGTGGAAAATGTATTGGAAAGTGTATTATTTGAAAATGAATAAATAAGTAAAGTAGAATTGGTGGGATCCATATCGGGTCTACCATAAGTAGAAAGTTTGAGAAATGTTTTATAAAGTTTAGCACCAGTTGAAGAGTATATATATAATGCATATATATTTTGCTAACCGTAGAATGCCCGGCTGGGTAAATAGTAACCAGAAAAAGTTTTGCACTTTAATATAATAATGTGATATTATATATATGTTTTTGGTTTTACATTGGACTTGGAGGTTGAGGACTGTGCCAACCCAGAACTTACTTGTAAATAGTTGCGCTTCGGTGCCTTATCTTGGTTTTACATAAACCAGTATAACTACCTCTGAAAACAAAACCCGTGTGGTGTGGCACTGAGTGAGGTCTGCATTTGGATGTCCTGCAGCCCACCCAGGACCTACGTTGAAGGTTTGGTGCGGGTCCTTCACAAGAATATTGTATATTTATTGAATGCTATTTAATATTTGTATTTCTATAATGTTTGCAACGTTCAAGATTTCCTCACCTCCCGGATGGGACGAACCAATGTTAATTGTTTAATGTTTTCTTGCATAAACAAAAATGTCTCTTTGTATTTTACAGCCCGGGAGTGCTGTCTTTTACCATGGGGGAATGTGTAGCCCTGGTGTTAGGCACACGCAGTACCCTGGAGAGTGTGTGGCGAGACAGCAGTTTAATGCTAAATATTCATTCACTCAACATATACTAGACACACCCTTAGGGTAGTGGAGTATACTCTTGAGGGAGTGGTCAAGGTGTATGTGTTGGAGTGATTTAGTCGGTGTTGGAGACTTCAGAGAGAGAGGACGTCTGGAGGGAGGAAGCAGTCCAGATTGCTCTATCACCAGCTTTGGAAAGTGGAGTCTAGTATAGGTGGTGTAATTCACCTTAGCCTAGTCAGAGCTGTACTTCATCAGCATACACTGAGGGAAAGAAGAAGTTTAGTGCAGAAAGTCTTCAGCATCCTGTCTAAAGGACGGTATAAGGTTCAGAGACGTGCTCCTGCCTATTGATAACTGAGCATCTGTAACTAACTTTGAAGTAAGGAAAAGAAAGAAGTGACTGCTCGACCCTTGGCTAGTTTGAGTGCTTATGTTACCAGCGTGGACAAGGCGAAAGGCACAGTGGTTTATTGGATTAGTGCTTACGGATTGCAGAAGTCCTGCACATTGCACCCGGTCACTGGGGACCGAAGCATCACCATAGCTCCACGCATGGTGGTAAGAAAACCAGGAATTTACCGGACCTTAGGTCGCGGCAAACAAGCCCCTTATAGTCAGTACGTAACTGGGGTCAGGGGAAGTGAAGACTTTGAGTCAGTGCACGACAAGATAAGAATTCAGCTTCTTCGCAGGAAGGCTCCTAACACAAAGCTGACTGGGTGGTACAGCTAAGGATTAGCTGGAGATATTGAGGGAACTACGCTTCAGGCTGGTTGTACTCATTGTATTGGAAGTAAAGGAGGCCCCTAACTTGTCCAGCTGCTGTCTCAAGATACACTCTCCTTGGATCAGCCTCCCTGGGACCTGCCTTATCATCTTGCAAGTAAAGGTATGGAAAGACGCTGACCGTGTGAGACTGAGTTATTATTGCATGCCTGCACAATCCCTACCTAACTACCGACCTGAGGGAAGAGTCCCACCTGTAGGGGACCCGACATCTAGCTGCATCACCATCCCCTCAGAGATCTACAGCAGCGCTGGTACAAATTACCAGAATACTACAGGTGGCGTCACGAACTGTATATAAATCTATCCCCTGTAAATATTCCCCCAACATACGCCAGACCGCCAGGGCCACAGACCGAGCCACCGCTACCTGTGACAAATCCCCATAGACTTCTACGGGCTCGGCGCTGAGTACCCCATTGCCCTGGTAACCCACAATTGTGGTGGCGGGTCGACACACCTACATTAAACTACACTATAGGGGCGAGCTGTAGAGGCCCGGGACTTGTCCGGTCATGCGCGGTGCGGGTACACCATAAGTGTGCTGTGGGTTCATGAGTGACGTGAAATGTTTAAAAATTATTCAGAGGTTCACAACCATCTATGAAATATGGTATTTTCCAAACACCAGCGATAATCTGTTTGCCTCCTACATTAAACTACACTATAGGGATGAGCTGTAGGGGCCCGTGTATCCTAGCGGCGACATAGCATCTGAGAGTAGATACATCGGCATGCTGAAAAGATTGTCTTTCACATACATGAATATAAAATGAGCTGCATACTATCATATAATATTGAGATTTACTCCAACATATAATGACATTTGGTTATACCTGTCTAGAGAGAATCCCTTCCAATTGTTGTAAAATTACTCAGAAACTTCACCCCCACAGCGATAATTGGTGTGTAAATAATCTATTGAGCATTTAAGGGACTTGTCCGGGCATGCCCTGACATTTATCTATGAAATATGGTATTTTCCAAACACCGGCGATGCTCTGCTTGCCCCCTACATTAAACTACACTATAGGGATGAGCTGTAGGGGACCGTGTATCCTAGCGGCGACATAGCATCTGAGAGTAGATACATCGGCATGCTGAAAAGATTGTCTTTCACATACATGAATATAAAATGAGCTGCATACTATCATATAATATTGAGATTTACTCCAACATATAATGACATTTAGTTATACCTGTCTAGAGAGAATCGTGAATAATACTATAGAATAAACGCATTTTAGTCTGTACTACAGTCGCTGCTAGAAAATACCTAACATGGCCATATACATAATATACCCATGAACATTTCATAATGTGACCTCGCCTTGATACAGCTTTCCCCAACATGTCCCCATCCTATGCCTGTATTCTCACATGAAACAATCACTATGATAGCAGCGGATTGAAACAATCACTATGATAGCAGACGATAACAAATTATGAACACAACTTGTTGAGATTTAATCAATTACTGTCAAAGAGCTGGTGGGCATCATGTCACAGGCACCCATGGGCAACAAATAGTTTTATTTTAATTACAGACTAGCAGTACACAGAGATGACTTGCACAGAGAATTCACCTTACTGTTTAACAGTTTCTGACTAATCTAATTTCATATACATATTATCACCATGACCACTTCATAATGTGACCTCGCCTTGACTTCCATACACAATAGACTGATCTCTGTACATACACTAGTAAACTATATCCCTTCTATACACAATACATGGGGTAATTACTATATGTACATTCTAACAGCTGAATTACTATATCTAAATAGCATCGTCCTTCACGCAATTGTAGTTACAGGGCATGACACTAGTCATGACAGTTCATGTCAACAATGGTTCACTCCATCTCTATGGTGCAGTAAAGATGTATATCTCTGTACCGTGTTAGCCAGTAGATAGAAAAATATTTAGACTTCTAACACAACACAAGACCGGTACACCCCGTGCTAATAAGTGAGCTATCTCTAACAAACCCTGCTAGAAATGAGGTCTATACACAATATAGCTGAGATGCCCCCACTAAATATACATCTCCAAACTTTTACATACATATAAAACAAGCCTTTTATACTGGAGTCTGTATTTCACTAAGAGTCTGTATTTCACTAAAAAATCTTATATACTGGAGTCTGTACTACAGACTCTGCTAGAAAATAGCTTTACATTTACTGGGTCCTTAAAATTATCTACCCACAAAAAAGAATAAAATCAAGATTCGCTCTTTAATACACCCCCCATGTGTCAGTCCTACTAAAAGATACATTTACTGTTTTTACATACATATAAAACAAGTCTTTTATACTGGATAATACTATAGAATAATCTCCTTTTAGTCTGTACAATAAGTTCCCAGCAAGTGAAGCAGCCAGTCACATAGGGATTTAATGCCAGTCTAGAAAAAAAGGCTATCTTTTACATACATTTACTGGGGGTCTTTTATACAGATCCTACTAGAAATGAGTAAAACTTCTTATATACTGGAGTCTGTATTTCCTCCAAACTTTTACATACATATAAAACAAGCCTTATATACTGAATAATACTATAGAATAAAAACCTTATAGTCTGTACTACACTCTCTGCTAGAAAATACCTTTACATTTACTAGCTCATTAATTCACTAAACTTATATACTGGAGTCTGTATTTCACTAAAAATCCTTATATACTGAAGTCTGTATTTCACTAAAACACCACAGACTAATCAAATCCACTGGATAAAATATAAATAGAGACGAATAAATTCATGAATCACTTTGATTGAAATTCACAGATTCACCAGCTCAGATTTCCCAGCCAGATCAAATCCCAGGGAGACGGATTAAATGATAGGGGGCGTGTCGACCTGTCAGATTTGAGTTTGACGAAAGGTATACCTCCTATACTACTTAGATCTTTCAGACTGCTAAAATTAATAGATTGAGAGTTACCAACATTTAGTGTTATTCCATTCACTTTTAAGATAGTTTGCCCCATGTCGAGTTGGTAGCCGTAAGTTTTGCGCAGAAACAAACTCTGTGACGTTTGTGCCCTCGGGTATTTCACTCGTCAATGTCCCCAGGTAATCGCCTAAAGGCGGCTCCCACTCACCTTCCCTATGCACACAAATAAACAAATCTGTGTCGTGATAAAGGCACCTCTCCTGTGGCCGGTCCAACAGCGAATAGATCTCTAGCCGCGCATACGCGGTTGTAAAGCAGTCTATAAAATACAACATTGAAATGTCATAGTAGGGCAGGAACACTTACCTAAAAACCACACCTGGGTTACTAACAACGTTGGTGCATGTTATTTTAGATCGCTGAGCAAACCTGTCCCATAAAGAATTTAAGAAAGACTTGGAGATCTGTCTATGTGTGCATTCCGCTGTCTGTGAGTTTACAGCGCGTGTATTGCAAAGGGGGGACATTAATTTATTGTTGAGTTTTAGTGGGAGAACAGGAAAAAATAAATCTCTTGGCCAGTAGATTGCGACTTTAGCAATGACAAAGTATTTTTTAATGAATACATAATTGTCGTAGTTGATGTCAGTGTGCCCTACAGGGTATGTTCTAGTTTTGTTTACAAAATTTTCAACCAATTCACGCTACTCATGCAGCCACAGAGGGCTTATGGCGTGCCCGCAGCTCTGTAGGTAGCTCTTTTTAGCTAAAAAGGCATAATATAATTGCCCGTAGGTGGTGTTTGTGACCTTACTTACAGCATTTTCATTATAGCATGCCGGACAGCCGTGGTAAAAACAGCACGGAAGTTTATGGGCTATGTGTTGGACGCTAACATGTGCATCAACATCTAAAAAATATTTCACGTGTTTTTCACCCCCGCTCAGAGCATGTTGAAGGTCAGTGTTCTCTGTGGCTGCTACATACATGACAAATGATTGTACACGCTCCAAATTTACAAATCTAAAATGATCGGTATGTAAGCGAGCTGTGAAATTGGGTAGGTGCAGCTGATGCTGATGAAAATGTTGTAAAAATTCTGAATGATCTAGGGACACGTCACTATCATAAACACTATTACCTACAGAGGCTGCATCATGTATATTTTTTGTGTGTATCAAGATGCTCGTTGCTTTGACCATTTGGATATTCACGGCTGTCGGCATCTCCAGGGTCATCATGGTTGTGTACATGAGATCATGTAACAGCCTCTGGGAGTAACGCTTAGCTATTGCTGCGTGAGCTGACTTTCGCCCGCCTCTAGCAGCTTGCGAAGTTATGGAGCTAACCAACATCTCTAGAGGCTTCTTAATGACTCTAGCTCTATGAGATCTTTGTGGGATTATTTTAGTTAATTTTTTCAACTCATAACCATTCATTCTTAGTCACACAGATTTATTTAAATTCACAGATGGTGATTGTACATTTGCATAATTTTGTTTAAAATCACATACTGTAGTTCAGCGATAATGTCACGTGTTGGACATGCATTTATCAGTCTTTCATACGTGTCGCAGAAAGATTTTAGCTTGTTCTGCACAAGTTTGGTATGCGCTTACTGTGCAGACATATCAAGAAACATTTTGACATGCTCATCAGCCCACACAGGTGTCGGTGTGTAAGCTGATCGACCATCAACCTTCTGTTTCTTACTTACACGACGCCGTGATACTGTGAGTTTCTTTAGAGGTAATGCATTGGCTAAATTGCTAGACGATTCTGCCGGGGTAATATCTGCGGTTTGTGTAGATTGACAGAGTCGTATATTCTTCCGCCTACTACTCTCCTTATTCTAGGGGTGTACGTCTGTCACCGGGTTTTTTTCTCGATCCGCAACACAGCTGAGTGAAAGAGGCTTTGTTCTCACAGGCGCATTAGCTCTTTGCGGCGGATCCAGCGACGATCCGAAATTGCGCTGCTGCAAAACTCGTGATTGAAGATTCGTCGTAACTAAAGAAAAGATACATGGTACATTTAGCCGCGAATCACGCGTAATATAGGAAAGCTACATGCCTCAGTTTACTCTGATTCAACGCAATATTTGAAAAGCTAGCCGCACCAGCTATCTGTGAAATCACTGTATGATTGTTTGTATAAATGCACTATAGAGCAGACTAGACATATATACAGTACTTACAAGTATGAGTCGGGTACTGCACTTCTGAGGCTGCTGAATTAGCGGGCATCTCGCTGCTCGATCGGGATGGTATGGGAGTATTTTCTTTTTCAAATTGCAACCTCCTGGCCACTAGTTTATCAGCTGTAAATAAAATATAACTATTAGATACCCCAGAAATGATATCTACACAGGATACATGCACATAAAAAGTGAGAATCGTGCGTGTTTCAAAGATCCGTTACCTTTTCTATTCCTGAGCTGCGTGCTTAACGAATTCCCGATTCTTTTAGGAGCGTCAGGTATCGCGCGGGTTACAGGAGTATAGTCAGCTTCTACGAATTTGACATATGAATCCTAGGGATCCTCCACCAGCTCAACATTGGAATCGTGGTGTTCGCCTGGTTCAGATGCAGCACTGTTTTCAGCCACAATGGCCGCTTGGAGTAAACCGGTATCTGTATGAGGAAATGTATTTAGTTCCCTGTCTAGATACACAGGTTTAAATCATCGGATATACATATAGGTTTCTTGCCTGTGACAGTCTGCTGAAAAATAGACGTTTGCTGGTTGCTAGCAGAGTTATTATTCTCTAATGGTTTCAGAGTTACAAAATCAAGGGGCTCATAATTCTGCGTAATGAACAGGTTGTCATTGAGGTAGTCAGGATACGCACTCTCTTCTTAACCCCTTAACGACCAAGCCATTTTGTAGGTTAAAGACCAGGCCAATTTTTACAATTCTGACCACTGTCACTTTATGTGCTTATAACTCTGGAACGCTTCAACGGATCTTGGCGATTCTGAGATTCTTTTCTCGTGACATATTGTACTTCATGATAGTGGTAAAATTTCTTCAATATAACTTGCGTTTATTTATGAAAAAAAACGGAAATATGGCAAACATTTTGAAAATTTTGCAATTTTCAAACTTTTAATTTTTATGCCATTAAATCAGAGAGATATGTCACAAAAATTAGTTAATAAATAACATTTCCCACATGTCTACTTTACATCAGCACAATTTTGGAACCAAAATTTTTTTTTGTTAGGAAGTTATAAGTGTTAAAAGTTGACCAGCAATTTCTCATTTTTCCAACAAAATTTACAAAACCATTTTTTTAGGGACCACCTCACATTTGAAGTGAATTTGAGGGGTCAATATGACAGAAAATACCCAAAAGTGACACCATTCTAAAAACTACACCCCTCAAGGTGTTCAAAGCCACATTCAAGAAGTTTATTAACCCTTTAGGTACTTCGCAAGAATTGAAGCAATGTGGAAGGAAAAAATTAACATTTAACTTTTTTTCCCAAAAATTTTGTCAAGGGTATCATTAGAAAATGAACCACAATATTTGTTGTACAATTTCTACTGAGTACACCAATACCCCATGTGGGGGGGAAAACCAATCTTTAGGCGCACGCCAGTGCTCAGAAGGGAAGGAGCATCATTTGAGATTTTGAATGTCAAATTGGCTGGAATCGAGAGCGGACACCATGTCGCGTTTGGAGAGTCCTTGATGTACCTAAACAGTGGAAACACCCCATAAGTGACCCCATTTTGGAAACTAGACCCCCAAGGAACTTATCTAGATCTGTGGTGAGCACTTTGAACCCCAAAGGGATTCACAGAAGGTTTTAACGTAGAGGCGTAAAATTAAAAAATCATATTTTTTTCACAAAAATGATCTTTTCATCCCAATTTTTATTTTCCAAAGGATAAAAGGACCCAAAAAGTTATTGTGCAATTTGTCCTGAGTACGCTGATACCCCATATGTGGGGGTAAACCACTATTTGGGCGCATGGCAGAGCTCGGAAGGGAAGCAGCGCCATTTGACTTTTTTGGCTGGAATTGAGATTGGACGCCATGTCGCATTTGGAGAGTCCCTGTGTGCCTAAACAGTGTAAACCCCCCACAAGTGACCCCATTTTGGAAACTATACCCCCAAGGAACTTATCTAGATGTGTGGTCAGAGCTTTGAACCCCCAAGTGCTTCACAGAAGGTTATAACGTAGAGCCGTAAAATTAAAAAATCATATCTTTTCCACAAAAATGATCTTTCCACCCCCAATTTTTATTTTCCAAAGGGTAACAGGACCCCAAAAGTTATTGTGCAATTTGTCCTGAGTACGCTGATACCCATATGTGGGGGTAAACCACTATTTGGGCGCATGGTAGAGCTCGGAAGGGAAGCAGCGCCATTTGACTTTTTTGGCTGGAATTGAGATTGGACGCCATGTCGCATTTGGAGAGTCCCTGTGTGCCTAAACAGTGTAAACCCCCCACAAGTGACCCCATTTTGGAAACTATACCCCCAAGGAACTTATCTAGATGTGTGGTCAGAGCTTTGAACCCCCAAGTGCTTCACAGAAGGTTATAACGTAGAGCCGTAAAATTAAAAAATCATATCTTTTCCACAAAAATGATCTTTCCACCCCCAATTTTTATTTTCCAAAGGGTAACAGGACCCCAAAAGTTATTGTGCAATTTGTCCTGAGTACGCTGATACCCCATATGTGGGGGTAAACCACTATTTGGGCGCATGGTAGAGCTCGGAAGGGAAGCAGCGCCATTTGACTTTTTTGGCTGGAATTGAGATTGGACGTCATGTCGCATTTGGAGAGTCCCTGTGTGCCTAAACAGTGGAAACCCCCCACAAGTGACCCCATTTTGGAAACTAGACCCCCCAAGGAACTTATAGATGTGTGGTGAGAGCTTTGAACCCCAAGGGCTTCACAGAAGGTTATAACGTTGAGCTGTAAAATTAAAAAATCATATCTTTTCCACAAAAATGATCTTTCCACCCCCAATTTTTATTTTCCAAAGGGTAACAGAACCCCAAAAGTTATTGTGCAGTTTGTTCTGAGTACGCTGATACCCCATATGTGAGGGTAAACCACTATTTTGATGCATGGCAGAGCTCGGAAGGGAAGGAGCGCCTTTTTCAAATGTAGACTTTGATGGAATGGTCTGCGGGTGTCATGTCACATTTGGAGAGCCCCTGATGTGCCTAAAAAGTAGAAACCCCCCACAAGTGACTCCATTTTGGAAACTAGACACCCCAAGGAACTTATCTAGATGTGTGGTGAGCACTTTGAACCCCCAAGTGCTTCACAGAAGTTTATAACGTAGAGCCGTGAAAATAAAAAAAATCATATTTTTTTTCCACAAAAATAATATTTTTGCCCCCAAATTTTTATTTTTATAAGGGTAACAGGAGAAATAGGACCCCAAAAGCTATTGTGCAATTTGTCCTGAGTATGCTGAAACCCCATATGTGGGGGGAACCACTATTTTAAAGCATTGCAGAGCTCGGAAGGGACGGAGCACTGTTTTTAAATGCAGACTTTGATGGAATGGTCTGCGGGTGTCATGTCGCGCTTGGAGAGCCCCTGATGTGCGTAAACAGTAGAAACCCCCCACAAGTGACCCTATTTTGCAAACTAGACCCCCCAAGGAACTTATCTAGATGTGTGGTGAGCACTTTGAACCCCAAGGGCTTCACAGAAGTTTATAACGTAGAGCCGTGAAAATAAAAAATCATATTTTTTTCCACAAAAATGACCTTTTTGCCCCCAAATTTTTATTTTTATAAGGGTAACAGGACAAATAGGACCCCAAAAGTAGATGTGCATTTTGTCCTGAGTACGCTGATATCCCATATGTGGGGGGAACCACTGTGATCGCCTTACTGCGATCTTTGGGAGGCAGAATGAACAAATCCACAAAAGGTGAAGAATTGGTTTTCTTTTTTACGCCGTTCCTCGTGCGGTATTAGTGATTAGGCGACTTTATTCCTCGGATCTGTGCGATTACAGCGATACAGGATTTATACCCTTTTTTCATGTTTAGCTTCTATCACACACTAAAAGACGCTTTTTTTTGGAAGAATTTTTTGTAAGAAATTTTTGCATCGCCATATTTTGAGAGCTATAATTTTTCCATATTTCGTCCAACAGAGTCATGTAAGGTCTTGTTTTTTGCGGGACGAGTTGACGTTTTTATTGGTACCATATTCGGGCACATAATGTTTTTTGATCGCTTCCTATTCCGATTTTTGTGGAAGAAGAATGAACAAAAACCAGCAATTCAGGAATTGTTTTTTTTTTTTTTTTTCCTCCGCTCCGCGTGTGGTAAAATTGATAAAGCAGCTTTATTCTTCGGGTCACTATGATTACAGCGATACCTCATTTATATATTTTTTTATGTTTTGGCGTTTTTTACACAATAAAAAATTTTATAGAAAAAATAATTATTTTTGCATTAGTTTATTCCGCGAGCTATAACTTTTTTATTTTTTCGCTGATGATGCTGTATATCAGCTTGTTTTTTGCGGGACAAGATGACGTTTTGAGCGGTACCATGCTTGTTTATATCCGTTTTTTGATCGCGTGTTATTGCACTTTTTCCAAGCGGTATGATGATACCGCTTGGAAAAAGTATAATTTACTACTTTTTTGTGTTTTTTTTTATGGCTTTCATTGAAGGGGTTAACTAGGGTTACGGTTTTATAGATGGGATTTTTACGGACTCGGCGATACCAAACATGTGTATTTTTTTGTTTTTTGTTTTTTTATTACATAAAAATGTGTATTTTTTAGGGGAATTTTTGAAAATTATTTTTTAATATTTTTTTTATTTTTTTTTTAAAAAATGCTTTTTTTAACTTTTCTCTTTATGGGACTTTCACTTTTTTACTTTTTATTGCAGTTACAATGCATTGCAATGCTCCAGCATTGCAATGCATTGTAACTATAGTGAAAGCTGCTGTGACCATAATCACAGCAGCTTTCCGTAGCTAGATGACCCGGAGGTTGTCATGACAACCACGGGTCATCAAGGCAGAGATCGGGCCCTGCAAATACATTGCAGGGCGCCGATCTGAGGCAGAGGGAGCTCCCGACCCTCTGCCTCCCCCCCCTGAGCGCTGCGATCGTGCTCGATCGCAGCAGTCAGGGGGTTAACAGCCAGGGTCGGTGGGGGCGCCGCTCCTGGCTGTCAGTGCAGGAAGCTCGGCCACTGCAGCGCTGAGCTCCTGCACTGATCGGGCAGAAGAGGCTGAAATTTCAGCCTTTTCTGCTCGATCGCTGCTGTGTTTGGTCAGTCACATTGACTGACCAATCACAGCACTGTAGGTGCGGGGACCGACTGCAAAGTTCCCCGCACCGCTTGCAGTGCCTGTCAGCTGTCTGTGACAGCTGTCGGCACTGAACTACCACCGTGTGTTTACACGCAGTGGTAGTTCAAAGACATGACGTGCACAGTCCATTAAGGTGCCAAAACTGACACCTTGCCATGACGGACTGTGCACGTCATTGGACATTAAGGGGTTAAATAAGAAAGAATTAAATATATCATTAATATACAAAACACAGACTCAGACAACACGAGACAATACATCGTACACTATATACACTATAAAACATGCCTAATTGTTCAGCTGAAAGCAAAGCATCATATTGAGCGCAAGAATATCTGGACTCCATCTTAAATAAAAAAGGGTAAGGTATTAAGTAGGCCATGCAGCGATATATTACATAAATTATACCGTCATGAATATAGGGATATATTATTAAAACAATCATCCACTGGTGCATGCGCAGTACAGATTTTTATGCTTTGCCCACTGTTGGGCAAAGCGCACTGCGCACGCGCGAGGAGCATTTTGAAAGCGAAAGCGCAGAAACCGTACGTGAACGCACTGACAAGAAGAAAAGAAGTGCGTAGGGCAAGAATGGAGGTGGTGGGGGAATGAGAATAAACGCCGCCTATCGGACCGGACCGCAAATATTTTCATACTGAAAAACGAACTTTACAAAGGTATTTTTACATTAAACTGGGGTTTCGGGAAATATGATAGGTACCTATAGATTACTTATGGGACGCACAATTCAGTGATATCTTTATCTGATATCGCAAAAATGGGGTGACAGATTCCCTTTAAGATTAGTTCAGAGCAGGGGTGGGATTCAGCCGGTTCTCCCTGGTTCGGTGGAACCGTTTGTTAAAAAAGCAGCCGGTTCCCCGAACCGGGGAGAATCAGAGCGGCGATCCGGTACTACTTTGTTGCAGCAATGCAGCGCCGGCGCGCCGCAACACCGCCGGGCCCCGGCCCCCGTGCACTGATATCTCTGGAGACAATGCAGTGCGACGATTGGGTAGCGTAGTGGCGCGGCCATCTTCTCAGTCACTAGGCGGAGCCGGAGTGTGAGGTACTGTATAGTGTGCGGCTCTGCACAGCCGCTCCTCCTCCTCCCTCCGACGATGACAGTGCCCGGAAGGAGGGCTCGGAGGAGGCGGCGCCTGCACATCCCTGCACCGGAGCGCCGTGTGATGGGGAGCCGCCCGGTGTGCGCCCGGTGATGGAGCTGCCGGATGGCCCAGGCTAGCAGCATCGGTGGGGGGTCGCGGGGAGCTGTCCCTGGAGGAGGTGCTGAAATCCTACGAGCAGCCGATCAATGAGGAGCAGGAATGGGCCGTGTGCTACCAGTGTGCCCGTGGGCTGGTGGAGGGGCCCCAGGATCTGGGACCCAGCGTCTCTGCTGCTGCACCGGGATGGGACGGTCACAGCGGTGCCGGAGAGCCCAGGTGAGTGCTGCCCAAGAGCTGACAGTCTGATGGCAGGTGGAGTGAATGCAGCCATATATATCATAGCTATGTCACATATCATCTATATATCATATATACACCACAGGTGTCACTATATATCATATCAGGTCACACATCATATATATCATAGTCATGTACAGTCATGGCCAAAAGTTTTGAGAATGACACAAATATTAATTTTTACAAAGTCTACTGCTTCACTTTTCTAATGGCAATTTGCATATATTCCAGAATGTTATAAAGAGTGATCAGCTTAACAGCAATTACTTGCAAAGTCAATATTTGGCTAGAAAATGAACTTTATCCCCCAAAACACATTTCAACATCATTGCAGCCCTGCCTTAAAAGGACCAGCTAACCTCTTTTCAGTGATTGCTCTATTAACACAGGTGTGGGTGTTGATGAGGACATGGCTGGAGATCAATCTGTCATGATTAAGTAAGAATGACACCACTGGACACTTTAAAAGGAGGCTGGTGCTTGGCATCATTGTTTCTCTTCTTTAACCATGGTTATCTCTAAAGAAACACGTGCAGTCATCATTGCAATGCACAAAAATGGCCTAACAGGGAAGAGTATCGCAGCTAGAAAGATTGCACCTCAGTCAACAATCTATCGCATCATCAAGAACTTCAAGGAGAGAGGTTCCATTGTTGCCAAAAAGGCTTCAGGGCGCCCAAGAAAGACCAGCAAGCGCCAGGACGTCTCTTAAAAGTGTTTCAGCTGCGGGATCGGGCTACCAGCAGTGCAGAGCTTGCTCAGGAATGGCAGCAGGCAGGTGTGAGTGCATCTGCACGCACTGTGAGGCGGAGACTCTTGGAGCAAGGCCTGGTCTCAAGGAGGGCAGCAAAGAAGCCACTTCTCTCCAGAAAAAACATCATGGACAGACTGATATTCTGCAAAAGGTACAGGCAGTGGACTGCTGAGGACTGGGGTAAAGTTATTTTCTCTGATGAATCCCCTTTTCGATTGTTTGGGACATCAGGAAAACGCCTCATTCGGAGAAGACAAGGTGAGCGCTACCACCAGTCTTGTCTCATGCCAACTGTTAAGCATCCTGAAACCATTCATATGTGGGGTTGCTTCTCAGCCAAGGGAATCGGCTCTCTCACAGTCTTGCCTAAAAACACAGCCATGAATAAAGAATGGTACCAGAATGTCCTCCAAGAGCAACTTCTCCCAACCCTTCAAGAGCAGTTTGGCGATCAACAATGCCTTTTCCAGCATGAAGGAGCACCTTGCCATAAAGCAAAGGTGATAACTAAATGACTCAGGGAACAAAACATAGAGATTTTGGGTCCATGGCCTGAAAACTCCCCAGATCTTAATCCCATTGAGAACTTGTGGTCAATCATCAAGAGACGGGTGGACAAACAAAAACCTAAAAATTCTGACAAAATGAAAGTATTGATTGTGCAAGAATGGACTGCTATCAGTCAGGATTTGGTCCAGAAGTTGATTGAGAGCATGCCAGGGAGAATTGCAGAGGTCCTGAAGAAGAAGGGTCAACACTGCAAATATTGACTTGCTGCATTAGCTCATTCTAACTGTCAATATAAGCTTTTGTTACTCATATGTTTGCAATTATTATATTTCTGTCTGTGATAAAAACATCTGCCAAACACACATAAAAACCAGAGGGCAGCAGATCATGTGAAAATATAATATTTGTGTTATTCTCAAAACTTTTGGCTGTATATACACTGCGGGGGGCATCTGTCTACATACACTGTTGTACATATTTGAGGAAAAGGTGTGTGTAAATTGGTGTGGCTTTAAAATGGGTGTGGCTTACAAATGGGTGTGGCTTACAAATGGGTGTGGTTTTCCGACGCACAAACACAGAACCTGTTGTTAAAATTTTGAATCCCACCCCTGGTTCAGAGATGCTTGGTTAGAATGTGTCCTGAAAAGTTTACAAGTGACACCTCTCCTAGCACTCACCAGCTCCCTGAATTTATTACGGGTAGCAGAGAGAACATACCTTCTGTCAACACCCACCAGAAAGACATGGAAAAAAAAATCGCTCCAGTTAAATCCCCTCCTACACAAGGCTTCTGCTAGCACAATTATTGCGTGTATTAATACAATTACGATATAGCCGAATTAAAATCAGGCATTTTATACGCTTGAATTTCTGATCATCCCCGCAGATTCATTTATCCAATCATGGCAACTAAACGCACTGAAATAATATTAGAGAAGCAATATTTCATGCCTGAAGCTCCAACCTCATTCAGCGGTATTGCGAGGAGGACAAAGGAAGCCATTTTGTTGGTAACTAGTGTTGAGCGATACTTTCCGATATTGGGAAATATCGGATCGGATTGGATCGGACCGATACTCAAAAAGTATCGGATATCGCCGATTCCGATACCGGAAACCAATGCAAGTCAATGGGACAGAAATATCGGAATTAAAATATACCCTTTCTTTCCTTGTAGGTTAATTGTACATGAAGGAAAACCACTAAGAATAATGTAGAATGTATTGTAGGAGGTGGAGGAGACATTAAAGGCATAGAGGTTTAGCCCAATCAAATGGAATAGCAGGAATACATTTTTTTTTAAGAAGTTCGGAGTTACAAAGAAATTGGCTATGTTGTTAACCTTTTTTCTATTTTGGCACATATGTATGTTTCACTACTTCCATGCTCTTCACCTTCTTTTTTACTTCTCCCACACTTTCTCCTTCATGATCCTCAGCAGCGGCATCTTTTTCATCAACTTCTTCTTCACTTTATTTATCTTCTTCTTCAACTTCTTCCTATTATTTTTTTTTTTACAATCTTCATATTCTTCTTATTCAACTATTATTCTTCTTCATATTCTACTTCTTCATCTTCTTCCTATTCATCTTCTTCATCATATTCTTATTTGTGACAGGCATTCCTGTAGTTGTGATCTATAAAAGTTTGAAGATTACACCTTCCGTTTTTCCTGTCACAAAAGATTTACAACAGGATTTGTCCGCGTTCAGTTTGGCCTGCAGCAGCAGGCATTTTCCAGGGGCACCACGAGGAGGAACGGACTCACCCCCATACACTGCTTAGTCTTCTTCTGCTTATAATTTAGATCACATATTTTGCTCTGTTTTTTAGTCTTATGCTTAATGTTCTTCTGCTTTTTCATCTTCTTTTTTTTCTTCTGCTTCTTGGTCTTCTGTCTCTTGTTGTTCTGTATCTTGGTGGTTGTCTTCATGTTCTTTGTCCTCTTGGTCATCTTCTTCTGGGTCATCTTTTTGGTCTTCTTTGGGGTGGTCTTCAGGCTCGTCGTATTCATGGTCGTCGTTGTCTTTGGGGTCGTCGTCTTCTTCAGGGTCGTTGTCAGGGAGATCCAAACTGATTACCAAAAACCATTTCATAAACCTTCAACTTGGAAATGTAGCAGAAGATACAAGAAGGCTGAGTAAGTGCTGAGAACCAGCTGACTGTCCTGGAACCCGGATGGGTAGTAGAAGGAACAAGAGCCAATGGCACTACTGAGGACGAGCTGATGGTACTGGGACACAGTTACTAAGCAGGAGGTACCTGTGTTAGAAAGCACTACCAAGGACCAGCAGACATTGCTGGAACTCGGATACCGAGATGGAGGCACCTAGGCCAAAGGCACTGCAGAGGACCAGCTGATGGTACTGGAACCCGGATGGGTAGCATAAGGTACAAGAGCCAATGGAACTACCGAGGACCAGCTGACTGTGCTGGAACCGGAAAGGCAGCAGAAGGAACAGAGCCAATGGCAGTACCGAGGACCAGCTGACGGTACTGGAACCCGGTTACTAAGCAGGAGGTACCTGTGCTAGAAAGCACTACCAAGGACCAGCAGACGTTGCTGGAACTCGGATACCGAGATGGAGGCACTGCCGAGAACCAGCTGACGGTACTGGAACCCGGATGGGTATCATAAGGTACCCATGAAAACCAAAGTTGCAAGGCCGCGAGCCTATTGGCACTACGGAAACAGCCTTTAGTTCCATATCCCGCAGCCCACATAGGAAGCACCTAAATTGCAGGCACCATAGAGTCAGCTAACCCGACAGCAACACGAATGTCACGCGGTCACTGCGTACATGAGGTCAGGGTCCTATGCTGACCCTAAGCTGGGGCCCTGACTAATCCCTCTACCTGGAGGTGCTGTTAAGGGTACAGAGGTCCAGGCCGCCAGCGTAACCCTACCTCCTGAAAATCTCTGAACCTCAGTAATCTAGTCCTGAGAAGGACCCCGATCACAACAGAAGGGGACAGGGTAGTAAATGCTTATACACAGTACTAGACGAACGAGACAGTACAAGGGGAAAACCAAAAACCACCTTGCATACAAAAACTCACACCACAATAACAGAGGGAACACAAACGGGTAAGGAGATAAATGATAAAGCGAGGAAGGGAAAAAACCACACCGAGTACACTTCACTGCAAACTCTACAATAACACGATCCACTCTGATGGTCTGTATGAAATGCTTTCACCGACAACTACCGAATCAGACCGGCAGGTATTTGAAGGAGTCCCAATACGTCAGAATTAACTGCAGCTGGGTGAGGCTGGGTCTCGTCTAGCACAGAGAGAGAGAATTAACTCCCTCACTGCCGAAAAGCACCAAGCACCAAAAATTCAGCTGCGAGAAGTCAGGCTGTGCAATCGCGACGATCTTCGTAGTGACACACCCGTGACAGTACCCCCCCTTCTACGATGGACCTCCGGACCCTCAGGGCCAGGTTTATCCGGGTGAGTCGTGTGGAAGGCCCGAATTAATCGGTCTGCGTTAATATCCGACGCAGGAACCCACATCCTCTCCTCAGGGCCATACCCCTTCCAATGAACAAGGTACTGAAGGGACCGGCGATTAAAACGTGAATCGACGACTTTCGATACCTGAAACTCCAAGTTACCATTGACCACCACTGGAGGAGGAGGTAAAGGTGACGGTATCACCGGCGCCACATACCTCTTAAGCAAAGATCTGTGGAACACGTTGTGAATTTTAAACGTAGGGGAAGGTCAAGACGGAATGCCACCGGATTAATTATAGAACTGATCCTGTACGGCCCGATGAACCTAGGACCCAGTTTCCAGGAGGGAACCTTAAGTTTTATATTCTTGGTAGACAACCATACCCGATCGTTCACCCTTAGGTCCGGACCAGACACTCTCCTCCTATCAGCCATGCGTTTGTATCGGTTCCCCATAGTACTCAGATTATTCAGCACCCCTCTCCACACTGAAGCAGTGATGATGAAAATCGTTCCTCCTCAGGAACTCCCGAGGAGCCCCCCCTACTGAAAGTACAAAACTGGGGGTGAAAACCATATGCCCCAAAAAACGGGGACTTACCAGTGGATTCACTCCGCCTATTATTAAGAGCAAACTCCGCCAGAGGCAAGAAAGAAGCCCAGTCCTCCTGGTTCTCTGACACAAAACACCGGAGATATGTCTCCAAGCCTTGGTTCAGACGTTCTGTCTGATCATTGGTCTGAGGATGAAAAGCCGATGAAAACGACAAATGCATCCCCCGCCGTGTACAAAATGCCTTCCAGAATTTGGACACAAACTGAGACCCCCAATCCGACACCACATCGGAGGGTACCCCATGAAGCCTTACAATCTCCCCAATGAACACCTGCGCAAGAGTTTTAGCATTAGGAAGAGCAGGAAGAGCGATAAAATGTGCCATCTTGCTGAACCTATCCACTACAACGAGTATGACCGTTTTACCCGAAGACGGCGGGAGGTCCGTAATAAAGTCCATAGACAGGTGAGTCCAAGGACGCTCCGGGATCTTCAAAGGTAAAAGGGCACCAGACGGACGGGTATGTGGGGTCTTAGAGCGCGCACAAACCCCACAGGACGCAACAAAAGTTACCACCTCCCTATGTAAGTTAGGCCACCAAAACCGACGCGAGAGGAGATCCACAGTTGCTTTACTCCCTGGGTGTCCTGCCAAAGCTGAGTTATGGTGTGCCTCGATCACCTTTTGTCGCAACTGATCTGGAACAAACAGTCTCCCTGGAGGTCCAACAGGGGCATCCTCCTGAGCCTCCAATACCTCCTCCTCAAGCTCAGAGCATACTGCAAACACCACCACCCCCTCCTGAAGGATAGGAAACAGGTCATCCGTATTCCCGGCCCCAGGGAAACTACGAGATAAGGCATCCGCCTTTACATTTTTTGACCCCGGACGATATGTGACGACAAAATTAAACCGGGTAAAAAACAATGACCACCTAGCTTGTCTGGGATTCAGACGTTTTGCGGACTCAAGATATAGCAGGTTCTTGTGATCGGTGATGACGGTGACTGGATGGACTGCCCCCTCCAAAAAATGGCGCCACTCCTCAAAAGCTAACTTAATGGCCAAGAGTTCCCTATTGCCGACATCGTAATTCCTCACAGCGGACGACAATTTTTTAGAGAAAAAAGCGCACGGATGCCACTTACCAGGGGACGAACCCTGCGATAATACTGCTCCCACCCCTACCTCAGAAGCGTCTACCTCTACAATGAATGGCTGTGACACATCAGGTTGAATGAGTATGGGTGCCGAGGCAAAACATTTTTTCAAGGAGGAGAATGCTTGACAAGCCTTGTCAGACCACCTAGAAAAATCCGTCCCTTTTTTTGTCATATCTGTGAGAGTTTTAGCAATGGATGAGAAATTACGAATAGTGTTGAGCGATACTGCTCGATATCTAAAAATATCGGATCGGAATGGTATCGCCGATATCACTAAATATCGTCGATATCCGATTCCGATACCGGAAGTCCCATGTAAGTCTATGGGAACAAAATATCGCAACTAAAAAAACACTTTCTTTCCTTGTAAACACAAAATATACACACTTAGAATACATATATATATATACATGTCATTGTGACATATATATATATATATATATATACATATATTTATAGTTTATTCACTTCTACATAGTAAAATAGCCTCTGATTCAATTGCCGGGTAAAGCCGGCATTTGTGAAAAGACAGAAGCACCCGAGGGTCCAGTCGCCACAGAGATGTTGCATCGCACCCAGCGAACAGGATTCAGAAGCTCGCTATAAGCGAGTCCTGTGTGCCTTAATTGAACTGTTTTTTTGCTTGAGAATTGCAAAAATCATCATAGACTGTATTTGCCATTTTTCCGTCATATCTGCGCCACGAGGCACAGGTGAAGAATAAGGGGGTGCTCTCATGGGCGTACACTCACTCCGTGGCGCGAAAACGATGTCCGCACACTCTAAATGTTACTGCAATGTAAGATCGTGCCCCACAGCTCTGGAGTTCCGCCTCCTCATCCTCCTCAGTGGGCGTAAACGAACGCGAAGGTCCCGCCTCCCTACAAAAGATGTCACCTCTCCTGATGCTAATGACACATGTGACTTTGCTGAGATGGTGAATGGACGTGAGCAGAAGTGGGAAGGGATGGAGGAGTCAGAGCTCTCCCCCCACGGAAGCGACCCGATCGCCACGGAGCCACCGTTTGGCACCCGGCCTGGAAACCCTCCTACGCTGGAAGAAGCGGAGGATACCCTGAGAGACCTGGCCCGGAGGAGGTCGCCAGGATGGAAGCGAGCTGGCGGGCCCTAAAACTACAATTGGAGCGGCGCCAATCCCTCTTACCCCATGAAGTGTCTGTACCGGAAGGTGAGGCACCCGTTCCAGTAGAGGAGGCCGTGCGGGCATCCCAGCCCTTGCAATCTGAACCGGTTGCCAGTATCTCAGTGGAGGCACCCGTTCCAGTACAGAAGGCCGTGCGGGCATCCCAGCCCTTGCAATCTGAACCGGTTGCCAGTATCTCAGTGGAGGCACCCGTTCCAGTACAGAAGGCCGTGCGGGCATCCCAGCCCTTGCAATCTGAACCGGTTGCCAGTATCTCAGTGGAGGCACCCGTTCCAGTACAGAAGGCCGTGCGGGCATCCCAGCCCTTGCAATCTGAACCGGTTGCCAGTATCACAGTGGAGGCACCCGTTCCTGCAGAAAACGCCGCACCAGCACCCCAGATCCCGCTGTCTGCCCCCGTCGCTGAGGCAGAAGAAGCGACACCCGTCCTCATGGAGGAGGCCGCGCAGGCACCAGAGCACTACCTGTCTGTACCGGAGCCCCGACTGTCATCTGTTCCAGAGCCGGCTGCTTCCGCCACAGGTGAGCGCCGCCAGGACTGGCGGGCGCCAGGAGAGCTGCCGCAAACCGGACATCGTAAGCTGGCATTTGATGGTGGAGACATGGAGCAGCTGGTGGAGGAGAATTACAACCGGCGTCAGGAGGAAGAGTGGAGACGTCGGGAGCGGGAAGCAGAGCGACAAAGGGAGCAGCGAGAATCCCAAAAGCTTCGGCAACGTCACCTGGAGAAGGACCTGGCAGAGAAGGCACGTATGAGAAAAGATAAAAGTACGGTGAGGGAGCCGCGGCGTAAGGGTGCAGTACGGAACTTTAAGTTAAAAGGTGGTTGGGGCTTCATCCAGGAGCCTGGACTTTATTTAGAAGCTTTTGTAACCCGGCAGGACGTGGAGGCTCACCTCCCAGAAGGACACCCGGGGAGGGACCTGTTGCCAGGAGACTTGGTGACTTACACCCGACACTGGGGTTACAATGGATGGTACGCCCTAAATGTTACCAGGTGCGACCCCTACTCCCCAGAGTGTCAGGAAACTGACAGACCCTACGAGCCTTCAGCCTCCCCCAACCAGGCCTCTGCACAAGTGCCCACCCCACGCCGTAAATCTCCCCAGCCTCCCTCAGTGGTCTCCTCAGCAGCCCCAGCTATGGACATGATAATGATAGCTGGCCCGTACCCGGCGCCTGTTAGGCCCCCTGGGGTTCGTACAGTCCGGGACATAGGGTTCCAGACCCGGAGGGAGACGAAAGAGGTGGCCACACAGACCCAGATAGCGGGTCACGATATCACTGTACACGCCACACGACGTCATCAGGTCTGGGTGGACCCTCCTGTCACGGATGTTTGGCAAGCTCCACAACAGTACCAGGTGGTACCTGGAAGAGGCCAGCCAAAGAAGTCTAAATAACCCGGACAGGGTCTCTGTATGTAAATAGTTAAATTATTGATGTACCCGGACGGGTGAATGTTCATAAAAAGAAGTTTATTGTTGCCTTAATATACCCATTGTGAGACAGTGAAGGAATATGTGGTGAATGAGGTGTATATTTCACCTAGGTACCTTGCTGACTGGTATGAGCGAGATGTGTGGCTTTGTGGGCCTGGTGGTAGAGAGGGGTCACTACACCTGCCATTCAGTACACGCTTGCAGCTCAGACCTGAATCCACTCAGGTGTTGATTGGGAAGCCAGAAGTGGGTGCTTGGGAGCACAG
This sequence comes from Oophaga sylvatica, assembly GCA_033576555.1. NCBI lineage: Eukaryota > Metazoa > Chordata > Amphibia > Anura > Dendrobatidae > Oophaga > Oophaga sylvatica. The sequence goes on along the minus strand of JARQOD010000005.1, from coordinate 3,799,905 downwards.
TCAGAGAGCTCATTCAGTCTGGACAAGGGGTCCAGGCTCAGAAGGTGTCTCCAAGAGTGTGGGAGCTGCCTTAGCCCGGACACAGGGGGGTGTCCCGGCACAAGAAGCAGTCTCTAAGAGTGTGAGCTATCTCAGTCTGGGTGCAGGAAGGACCCCGGACACAGGAGTGGTCTCAGTGCGAATCCGTGTGAATAGCGGCTGAATAGGAGTGGATCTCTCTCAAAGGTGCCTTCAGACACAAGGAGGAGTGTCTGTGAAACTCCATACTGGTAACATATATCATATGTGTTGTTTTGGGCACAGACTGGTAGAGTCTGGGTCCCGGATAGAGAGGGCCATCTATCTAAGTGTAATTAGAGGCTAGACAAGCCCAGGTCTTTTGTTTATGCTTTGTTTTTATCTGTGTGCTGTGGACTTTAATAAAACTGGTTGCGGCCAGTTTTCACCAAACTGCTGTCTGAATGAACTGTTTCCGTGCCATTCTGTCTACCCAGACAGCGATCCTAGAGCTAAATACCCTGGAAATGTTACAATTGGCGGAGAATGCTGGGGCAGCGCAGTGCCTGATACAGTTAGTGCTGGAGTGTGTATGCAGCACAGTGGCGAGAGACAGCATTAAAGGTGAAGTCTATTGAAATAGCAGCAGAAAAAAAAAAAAAAAAAGTGTGTCAGCAGAAACGTCTGTTTGGAGCAGTCTTGGAGAGACAGTGGCCCTGATAGGGTCTGCAGAAAGAAAATGTATGCACAGCAAAGCTGAACTTGTTGTGAAAATGACTGTGGAATGTGCAGCAGCAAAAGAAAAGTTTGTGGAGCAGTCTTAAAGAGACAGTAGCCCTAATAGACTTTGCAAAAGAAAAAAAAAAAAGTGTTTGCACAGCAAGGCTGAATTTTTCTGTGGAAAAAAAAAAAAAAAAAAGCTGTGTAGTGTGTATGTCTTGAGTGAAGACTACAGTTGTGAAGACAGAGAAGTCTGACAGCATGGATGACAGCATGGAGGCGCTGTTTGAACAAATGGCGCAAGTTAATGTGCAACATAAGACTGCTGTGATTGAGACAGATGAGTTCGGCAGTATGGAGGAGCTCATTGAGTACCTGGTGCAGGCCCAGCGAAGCATGCAGCAGAGCATGGAGCAGCAGCGCCTGCAGCACCAGCAGCGCATGCAGCAGGCCCAGCAGCAGGAGAATAACCGGTTATTTGTTGAGCAGATGACAGCACCAAAAAAGGATTTTGGTGCCGCGTCCCGAAGTAATGTTGTGAAGGCACCGGCGTTGTCCGCTATAAAGAAGGCGGTAAGACGGTCCTTGAGAAAAATGACACCTCGTGATGATGTGGAGGTATATCTTACTAGGTTTGAGAGACTGGCAGAGAAGGAGAATCTGCCACTATCTGAATGGGCCATGGCGGTCGTACCCTATCTGATTGGGGAACCCCAAAAAGTCTGGGCTGACCTGAGCAAGCAGGACAGCGAAGACTATGCCAAGTTGAAAGCGGCGATTCTTACCCGGCTGGGTGTTACGGTGACAGCCCGTGCCAGGGGAGTTCATGACTGGAGATACAGTTGGGAGTCTGCAGTCAGCAGGCTTGATTATGGAGTTGAAAAGGTGATAGTGGACCGCTACACCCAAGCACGTCCTCCTGAGGTACAGCCGTCTGAGAGGTCGTCACTTCGGAGTTCCCGGACGCTGAACTCTCGCGGTAAGAGCGTTCCAGCTGTTGGGGACATGGGGTATGCTGATAAGCGGGTTCAGGCCCGAGGGGACATGTGGGTGGGAGAGTGTGATGGACAGTGTTGGAGCTGGCGTGAAATTGCAGCCAACTGTCCAATAGAGGGGGAGCCTATGTGTTGTGATGTTGGCAGATCCCTCTCTCCCTGCGCAGAGCCTGTGTGTGTGTCCACCTCAGCCGAAGAGACTGGACCACAGGGGTCCCCGGTGGTTGTGAATGACTGCCCAGCATGGGCCCTCTTGGACTCAGAGAGTCCAGTGACTTCCGTATGTGACAGCCTGATTGATAGGGACTTCATCCCTGATAAGCACCTGAGTATGGTGTGCATCCATGGAGACACCAAAGTCTACCCAGAGACTGCCGTGGACTTGGTCCCCAAACTCGGGGAGGTTTCATATGAAGTGGGGGTAGTGAAGACCCTGGTGCACCCCGTTATATTGGGTAATGACTTTCCCCGGTCTAAGGATCTCTGGGGGAAAAATGTTTCTGATGGACAGTGTGATGAAGCTCCTACTGAGGGTGCGCAGTCCCGAGGGGCGGAACACAATGCTAGTGGGCCGTTAAACTTATGTGATAATGATGATGACCATGATAATGCTGATATTGATAATGATGATAATGCTAATCATAATAGTGATGATACTGATGATGACCGTGATAAAGATGACATTTCTTTGCAGGTGATGTTGGGAGACGAGGATGGTGGTTCTCGGGAACCGAGTGTCCCTGACCTGCCTGGCTCCTGTGACAATTTTGGGAGTGAGCCGGTGCGAGACCCCACTCTTAAAACGGCACAGGAAAATGTAATTGTTCTGAATGAGGTTCCCCAAGAGCCTGGCTCTGAGGAGAGGTTTCCTCATGCTGCCATGAACAATAACCTATTGTATAGGGACACTGAAGTCCAGGGAGAGGTCGTAAGTCAGCTCCTGGTATCTGAGCTATATGGAAGTATAGTGCTGGGGTTATCACATAGTCACATACTTGAGGGACCACCTGAGGGAAACCAGGGACCAGATGGTGAAGTTAATGTTGTGGATGACATGTTAACTAAGGTTCCAGATCAAGATGTGAATGAGAATGAATTGTATAACCCTGACAGTGAGCCGGATGTGAATGAAAATGAAGTGTCTAACCCTGGAAGTGAGCCAGATGTGGCTGAGAAAAGGGGGTCAGACAGGGATAGTGGTGGTGATAGTGAGTCATCTGATGACAATAAAGCAACCAGTGCAAGTGAGGAAGGCATGGTAGCAGAGGAGATTGAGAGTCCTGAGAGGAAGGCTGAGGCTGACCTTGCAGTCGGACGGAGGATGGCATCTGAAGATGTTGTACCGTTGGCCGGTTCCCTGGCGAAGACTAAGGTGAAAGACAGGACTCTGAAACTGAACACAGCACAAGTGGATGCTGTTGAAAATGAGAAGTTATCAATGTATGGTGTGGATCTGCATCAGGCCAAGGACTCGGAAGGTGATGCTGCAGAGGTGGAGAAAGCCATGGAAGTGGTGGACACCAGGCCAGGTGCCTCACCAGAGGCTGATGTCTCAAGTGAAGCTGTGAGGAACAAGACTGAAGATGTGGGGAATGACTCTGCCCCGGAATATGTTTCTGCTGGAGACAGCGGCGTGGACGGTGTACTGTCCGGATCCGTGGCTGCGACTCGCGAAGCTCGGGCCGGAAGTTCGGCGCCCGCTGCGCCATCGGAGTTCCCGAGCGACCCAAAGGATCTGGATAAATCCCAAGATGAGATTTTGAGACCTCGGGTTGGCCTTGGTGAGCTCAGGCGCATTTTCATGGAGTCTACACTTGAACCACGTCCCAGTGAGTGGGAGGGGCGATGTGTCGCTCCGTTGCCCGCTGCAGATACACGGGAGCTCAGATGGGATGCAGAACGTGGTGGAAAAGAAGACTGATGGTAGGGCTTCTGAGCATGTCCTACCAGAAGAGCCTGAAGAAAGGGCCGAAGACGTAAAGGACGTCCAACAACTACAGGAGAAGATGCGTAGCCATGAGGATCTCCTGGAGAAAGAAGTAAGAGCTCTGAGTCTTATGCAAAGTGAGCCTGTACCAGAAGAGGATAAATTATGTGTACCGACCAAGAAAAACGATCAGCTCCCTCTACAGTGCCAATCGTTTGAACAGTGTGGCTCGGAATGGTCAGAGACCATGACAGAGGCGCTTGGGTTCTGTGAGGTAGAATTTATGAATCAACTGATATTTAAGAAAGTAGATGTGCTAAAGAAAGTTCAGGGGGAATTAGAGAAAACCCCTATACCTCCTGTGACAGTTGGTGACACAGGGTCAGTGCCCCAAAAACAGGAGGTACGAAAGTTTCTGAGGAAGAATCAGCAGAGCTGTTCTGACGTGCCTGGTCGTACTTATCTGGTGAGCCACTATACCGAGACTGAGGCTGGCACTAAAGTCAAGATGAAACCGTGCAGGATACCCGAGGCCCGCAGAGAGTATAGGCCTGGGAGGGTACAGGGTAGTGCGGATGCTTCAGATGAAGAGAAAACTGATGTTGGCTATGACAGTGGTGAGGATGAAGCTGATGAGGGCCATGACTGGTCCAGAGTTCACTGTCTCTGTTGGATTGTTGACCAGCCCTCCGGTCTGGATGACCAGCCCTCCGGTCTGGAGAAGAGGGAGGGGATATGTGAGACAGTGAAGGAATATGTGGTGAATGAGGTGTATATTTCACCTAGGTACCTTGCTGACTGGTATGAGCGAGATGTGTGGCTTTGTGGGCCTGGTGGTAGAGAGGGGTCACTACACCTGCCATTCAGTACACGCTTGCAGCTCAGACCTGAATCCACTCAGGTGTTGATTGGGAAGCCAGAAGTGGGTGCTTGGAGCACAGTCAGAGAGCTCATTCAGTCTGGACAAGGGGTCCAGGCTCAGAAGGTGTCTCCAAGAGTGTGGGAGCTGCCTTAGCCCGGACACAGGGGGGTGTCCCGGCACAAGAAGCAGTCTCTAAGAGTGTGAGCTATCTCAGTCTGGGTGCAGGAAGGACCCCGGACACAGGAGTGGTCTCAGTGCGAATCCGTGTGAATAGCGGCTGAATAGGAGTGGATCTCTCTCAAAGGTGCCTTCAGACACAAGGAGGAGTGTCTGTGAAACTCCATACTGGTAACAATATCATATGTGTTGTTTTGGGCACAGACTGGTAGAGTCTGGGTCCCGGATAGAGAGGGCCATCTATCTAAGTGTAATTAGAGGCTAGACAAGCCCAGGTCTTTTGTTTATGCTTTGTTTTTATCTGTGTGCTGTGGACTTTAATAAAACTGGTTGCGGCCAGTTTTCACCAAACTGCTGTCTGAATGAACTGTTTCCGTGCCATTCTGTCTACCCAGACAGCGATCCTAGAGCTAAATACCCCTGGAAATGTTACACCATGTTGGGTAATGGTTTGATGTACCCGGACGGGTGAATGTTCAGAAGAACAAGTTTATTTTTGCCTTAATATACCCATGTTGGGTAATGGTTTGATGTACCCGGACGGGTGAATGTTCAGAAGAACAAGTTTATTTTTGCCTTAATATACCCATGTTGGGTAATGGTTTGAGGTACCCGGACGGGTGAATGTTCAGAAGAACAAGTTTATTTTTGCCTTAATATACCCATGTTGGGTAATGGTTTGATGTACCCGGACGGGTGAATGTTCAGAAGAACAAGTTTATTGTTGCCTTAATATACCCAGGTTGGGTAATGGTGTTTCACTGTAATGAAAATGTTGAACTTTGAAGCCATGAACTGTACTGGCTCACAAATTTTTCTGTAAATAGTTGGCACTTCGGTGCTCCATTTTGGTTTTACAAAAAACTTTACTGTGCACTATTTTCAACTACCTCAGAAACTAAAAACCCGTTTGGTGTGGCCGAAAGTGAGGTCTGCTCAAGGAAAGTCTTGCAGCCCACCCAAGACCACAGTTGGAGGTTTGGAGCGGGCCCTCCACAAGCACAAGTAAAGGACACTGTGAAGTTACCCCGGTGGGGTTGTAGTCCTAAGAAGTCTCCACGAACTTCGGCACTAATGCTATTTGCACTTTTGTTGAATATGTATTTATTAACACACATGTATAACATGTGATGATTTAGAGAATCCTGCTTTGAGCAGGGGGTTGGACCAGATGACCCAGGAGGTCCCTTCCAACTCTACCATTCTATGATTCTATGATTCTATGATTCACATATCAAGGGTATGAACAGTAACAAAACATGTCACATAATATAAGCCATTTGCACTTTTGTAATGTTATTATTAAAAATTTTATTATGCAACGTTTAACTTGAAGTGTTTCCTGCTTTCTTACTACGTCGCATAGTCCACTCTGCTACATCACTTTGCACCATTGCTCTATCTCACATCTATCTGCCCTGGAAGGATAGCGTGTTACCTGTAGAAGACTTTTCACCTACCTGCACTACACCATCCCTTCCAGAGGACCTGCACAGCAGCGCTGGACACCCTGACCAGGTACTACAGGTGGCGTCACGACAAACTACACGAACATTCTATCATCCCCTGGAAATATCCCACATTCCAGTGATCGCCCAGGTCACGGACCGAGCTGTGCTACTCGTGACATCCCCCATAGAAGTCAACGTGATCGGTGCCGAGTACCCCCAAAACCCCTGTCTCTGTGCGACTCAACTTCCCTCACTGTGCTGGCACTTTACATTTACAATGCCTCTGGGTTTTTTTTTGGGGGGGGGTGGGGAACATTCAGACTTTTGCTATGGGGCCCCATGATTTATATGTACGCCCCTGCTGCTGAGGAATGGTATTTAAGGCTGTTAAGGAGCCAACATACATGGACCTTGCCAGCCTGATAATACCAGGCCACAGCAGTTTGCTTAGCTTGGTTGGTTAACAAAAATAGGGGATCCCCTCGAAAAAAAAAGGCGTAGGGGTCCCCCTATTTGTGTTAACCAGCCAAGTAAAATGCAGACTGCTGCGGCCTGGTATTAAAAGACTGTCAAGGCCCATGGATTTTGGCCCTCAACAGCCTGATAATACCAGGCTACAGCAGCCCCACATTTGGCGCATCAAAAGATGTGCCAATTGTGGCACTTTACCCGCTCTTCCCACTTGCCCTGTAGCGGTGGCAAGTGGGGTAATAAGGGGTTAATGTCACCGTTGATTGCACGGTGACAATAAGCCCGGTTAATAATGGAGAGGTGTCAATAAGACACCGATCCATTATTAATCCCAAAGTTTTTAAATGTATAAAAAAAAGACACAGCAAGAAAAAAGTATTTTAATGAAATAAAAGAGACAACACAGTTTTCATTTCTTTTATTATACTCTCATTCCTGCGACGCCATCGATCTCCTGTAAAAAAAGAAAAAAAAAAAAAACAACAGTATACCACCTGTCCGACGCAGTCCATAGTAACGACTGTCCCACGGCGATCCAGCTCTGCTACATTGCAATGACAGGCAGAGCCTGTCATCTCGACGCAGCACAGCTGATTACCTGCTTCCCCGGCGGTGACGTCATCGGACTGACTGCTTTACGGCCGGGATTACCCAGCAGTCACTGCAGTTATCGCGAGAAACTGCATGTGACCGCCGGGGAAAGATGATGGCGGCAATCAAGCAGTCCAGCCCGTGACCGCCGGAGATCTTCTGCCAGGTAAGTGCCGCTGACTCCTGACAGACCCGACCGACGGACACTGACAGTGACAGTGACAATCCCGATTCCGGTATCCGATAAGACGAAAATATCGGAACTAAGTATCGAAAGGCCGATAGAGCTAATATCGGCCGATACCCGATACTTGCGGTATCGTATCGCTCAACACTAATTACGAACGAATTTCCGGTAATAATTAGCAAACCCCAGGAAACGTTGTAGTGCCTTAAGATTCTCTGGCAGATCCCACTCAAGAACTGCCCGCACTTTCCCAGGGTCCATACGAAAACCGGATGCTGACACCAGGAAGCCTAAAAACTGGAGTTCCTGTACGGCGAACACACACTTTTCCCATTTGGCGTACAGTTTATTATCCCGCAAGATCTGTAACACCTGCCTAACATGCTCCTGATGAGACACAAGATCTGGCGAGTAAATTAAGATATCATCCAGATATATGACAACAAACTGTCCCACCAGGCGGCGAAAAATGTTATTAACAAAGTGTTGGAACACCGCCGGAGCATTAGTCAGACCGAATGGCATGACAAGGTTCTCATAATGTCCCTCCGGAGTGTTAAACGCCGTCTTCCACTCATCCCCCTCCTTCATCCTAATCAGATTGTACGCCCCCCTGAGATCCAACTTAGAGAACCATTTGGCGCCCACGATCTGATTGAAGAGATCGGGGATAAGTGGGAGCGGATACGGATCTCGGACCGTAATCAGATTAAGTTCACGGAAATCCAGGCAAGGGCGTAGGCCTCCATCTTTCTTCTTCACAAAGAAGAACCCCGCAGCCACCGGGGAAGATGAAGGTCTAATATGCCCCTTAGCCAAACTTTCTGAAATATAATCCTTCATGGCCTGCCTCTCAGGACCTGATAGGTTATGCAACCTAGATTTAGGTAACTTGGCCCCAGGGAGCAGTTTTACAGAACAGTCATGCATGCGATGAGGAGGTAGTTCCTGACACCCTTTTTCCGAGAATACATCCTCAAAATCCACCAGAAATGGAGGTAAGACTCTAGGAGCGACCGCACCGATGACCGTATTCATGCAGTTTTTATTACAAAATTCACTCCATTGGCTTATCTCCCTGGATTGCCAATTAATAACCGGGTTATGCTTAGTTAACCAAGGAAGGCCCAACACTATAGGAGTGGGAAGACCCTCCAACACGTAAAAAAACAACAGTTCTTTATGTATCGCCCCCACTTGAAGATTTACGTTATGCACTGCTTGCAAAAAACTTCCCTGACCGAGAGGCCTGGCGTCGATCGAGAATATGGGGACGGGTTTAGCCAACACACTCAATCGCATATCTTGAACCCAGGCAAACCGAGCGTCCACCAGATTAGCCCTGGCCCCACTATCCAGAAGAACAGATATCCTCTCAGTTCTCGTACCCACCACCACCTCCGCTGGTACGAGAAACTGAGACGAACCTAGGGACGAAATACTCCCAGATTGCCGTCCTCCATACAACCTGGGATCAATAGTTTTCCGACGACCCTTTACTCTGCAAAGGACGGGATGGACACCCCCCAATAAAATGTCCCTTTCTCCCGCAGAAGAAACACCTTCCAGTCTTGTGGCGCACCGCCTGTCCCTTTCCCCGAAATGATGTCCCTCCTAACTGCATAGGCTCCTCTGGACTGACCAGGGGAACCTCCATATAAGGGGCCCTTGTAGAAGGTGGAGTCATCACAGGGGCGGAGTTACCCCGCCCCTCTCCCGAAGCCGTCTGTCAATGCGAATAGCAAGGGCCATAGCGGCTTCCAGTGACGCGGGAGGGTCATACTGTGCCAATACATCCTTTAATCTGTCAGATAAACCTTGACAAAACTGGCTCCTAAGAGCCGGGTCATTCCACTGGGTGTCCGTGGCCCACCTACGGAACTCCGAACAGAATTCCTCCGCCGGACGATCTCCCTGCTGGATCCTACGTAACTTAGATTCAGCAAGGGAGATCCGATCCGGATCATCATATACGAGACCCAGAGCAGCGAAAAACCTATCCACTGACTGGAGAGCAGGGGAGCCCGGGGGAAAAGAGAACGCCCATGATTGTGGGTCCCCTTGTAGGAGCGAGAAGACAATTCTCACCCTTTGTTCTTCACTCCCTGATGACCGTGGCCGCAGCCGAAAGTACAACTTACATGCCTCCCGGAAAACAAAAAACTTGTCCCGCCCCCCAGTAAACCTGTCCGGGAGAGCTACTTTAGGTTCTGGTCCAGCTTGCTCTGGGGATACAACACCTTGGACTTAACATCCGCCAGCTCCATAGACAAACTCTGCAACTGCCAAGCTAGACTGGCTACTGGATCCATGGAGGCTGGAGAGAATTTTTTGTGGGTCGGTGAAAATGTCACGCGGTCACTGCGTACATGAGGTCAGGGTCCTATGCTGACCCTAAGCTGGGGCCCTGACTAATCTCTCTACCTGGAGGTACTGTTAATGGTACAGAGGTCCAGGCCGCCAGCGTAACCCTACCTCCTGAAAATCCCTGAACCTCAGTAATCTAGTCCTGAGAAGGACCCCGATCACAACAGAAGGGGACAGGGTAGTAAATGCTTATACACAGTACTAGACGAACGAGACAGTACAAGGGGAAAACCAAAAACCACCTTGTATACAAAAACTCACACCACAATAACAGAGGGAACACAAACGGGTAAGGAGATAAATGATAAAGCGAGGAAGGGAAAATACCACACCGAGTACACTTCACTCCAAACTCTACAATACCACGATCCGCTCTGATGGTCTGTATGAAATGCTTTCACCGACAACTACCCAATCAGACCGGCAGGTATTTGAAGGAGTCCCAATACTGCAGAATTAACTGCAGCTGGGTGAGGCTGGGTCTTGTCTAGCACAGAGAGAGAGAATTAACTCCCTCGCTGCCGAAAAACACCAAGCACCAAAAATTCAGCTGCGAGAAGTCAGGCTGTGCAATCGCGACGATCTTTGTGGTGACACACCCGTGACAATGACAGGACAACGTATTGGAGGCAAAGTGACGTTGACACTGCCCGGAAACAGCTTTCTTGCTGGAACCAGGCTGGGCAGGAGGGAGTACCTGTGCCAAAGACACTTCTGAGCAGCAACTGGCGATGTTGGAGCCAGGGATGAGAGTAGAAACTGAGTGGAGACAGAGGCCTAATTGGAACAACTTTTAAATCTGTACTTGTGTGAGTGTGGACAGAGCAGGAGACATTACCAGCTACACAGCTGGGAACTAGCTGACATTACTGAACCCATAACACGGAGAAGTTGACTGTGCAGACGGCACTTCGAGCAGCAACTGGCAGTGTTGGAGCCCAGGGATGAGAGTAGAAACTGAGTGGAGGCAGAGGCCTATTTGGAACAACTTTTAAATCTGTACTTGTGTGAGTGTGGACAGAGCAGGAGACATTACCAGCTACACAGCTGGAATCAGCTGACATTACTGAACCCCAATAACACAGGAGCATATGTTGACTGTGCAGACGGCACTTCCGAGCAGCAACTGGCAGTGTTGGAGCCCAGGGATGAGAGTAGAAACTGAGTGGAGGCAGAGGCCTATTTGGAACAACTTTTAAATCTGTACTTGTGTGAGTGTGGACAGAGCAGGAGACATTACCAGCTACACAGCTGGGAATCAGCTGACATTACTGAACCCCAATAACACAGGAGCATATGTTGACTGTGCAGACGGCACTTCCGAGCAGCAACTGGCAGTGTTGGAGCCCAGGGATGAGAGTAGAAACTGAGTGGAGGCAGAGGCCTATTTGGAACAACTTTTAAATCTGTACTTGTGTGAGTGTGGACAGAGCAGGAGACATTACCAGCTACACAGCTGGGAATCAGCTGACATTACTGAACCCCAATAACACAGGAGCATATGTTGACTGTGCAGACGGCACTTCCGAGCAGCAACTGGCAGTGTTGGAGCCCAGGGATGAGAGTAGAAACTGAGTGGAGGCAGAGTCTTAATTGGAACAACTTTAAAATCTGTACTTGTGTGAGTGTGGACAGAGCAGGAGACATTGCCAGCTACACAGCTGGGGATCAGCTGACATTACTGAACCCCAATAACACAGGAGCATATGTTGACTGTGCAGACGGCACTTCCGAGCAGCAACTGGCAGTGTTGGAGCCCAGGGATGAGAGTAGAAACTGAGTGGAGGCAGAGGCCTAAATTGGAACAAGTTTAAAATCTGTACTTGTGTGAGTGTGGACAGAGCAGGAGACATTGCTGGCTACACTGCTGAGGATCAGCTGACATTACTGAACCCCAATAACACAGGAGCATATGTTGACTGTGCAGACGGCACTTCCAAGCAGCAACAGGCAGTGTTGGAGCCCAGGGATGAGAGTAGAAACTGAGTGGAGGCAGAGGCCTAATTGGAACAAGTTTAAAATCTGTACTTGTGTGAGTGTGGACAGAGCAGGAGACATTGCCGGCTACACAGCTGGGGATCAGCTGACATTACTGAACCCCAATAACACAGGAGCATATGTTGACTGTGCAGATGGCACTTCTAAGCAGCAACTGGCGATGTTGGAGCCCAGGGTCAGTAAGGCTGTAGGCTGAGGCCTAATTAGAGCAAGTATTATATCTGATGTAACTTGAATTTGGAGGGAGCAGGACTTATTGCCGGACACACAGCAGGGGATCAGCTGGCGTTACTGAACCCCACTAACACAGGAGCTAGTGTTTATCTCTGTGCATACAGCACTTCTGAGCAGCAACTGGCAGTGTTGGAGCCCAGGGTCAATCAGGGTGTAGAGATCACATATAGAGTAGTTGCCTAGTTCCGTGGCACTTCAAATTTATATACTCCAAACAAGAGAAACGGAAGCTTTACTACCATAAAATGATGAATTTTATTCCAAAATATTTAAATATAGACATTTAAAATATAAGCGCATATATGCACATGGCGACAACAAATGCCACAAAAAAAGCCTACATAGGGTATAGGGGTTCAAATGAATGCATTCAAGTAGATTTCATAATCCATTAATGCTGCCTAAGGAACGGTATGTACACCTGTAAAATAGTGCAGAGAATGTATGTAGGACTAGTCATCATCATCATTACTTATATGTGACAGTAAAAAATACACTCATTGAGGACAACTCTTAGTTCACTCCCCATATATTAAAGGTCCAGCATCTAATCCTGATAATATGGCGCAATAATCATGCATAACCTAGAAAAAGTGCATCGTGCATAGTGCAAATAGCAATGTATGCCTGCAAGTGCAGGTGAAACAACGTCAACGGTATTGTATCTAGGTATCAGAGTGCATAGCGACTGCTGGCGAATGGCGATATAATACTGTACCTCAATAAAGGCTGTGGCAACCATCACGCGCGTTTCGCTTGTAGCTTGTTGAAGAGGGGAAGTGTGTGTATGCTTGCGTGTCTGTTTTGCCGCTCAGACTGGCTTCCTGCTCTGATGCGTCGGGTAGGGAAGCGGCTGGGCGTCATATGACGCTGACTTGCAGTGACGCTGCGCAGTGTTCGTCAGCGGTAGCGCTGATACCAAGCCGCCATCATGACTGATTCCCTACAGTTAGGTCCATAAATATTTGGACAGAGACAACATTTATCTAATTTTGGTTCTAGACATTACCACAATGAATTTGAAACAAAACAAATCAGATGCAGTTGAAGTTCAGACTTTCAGCTTTCATTTGAGGGTATCCACATTAAAATTGGATGAAGGGTTTAGGAGTTTCAGCTCCTTAACATGTGCCACCCTGTTTTTAAAGGGACCAAAAGTAATTGGACAGATTAAATAATTGTAAATAAAATGTTCATTTCTAGTACTTGGTTGAAAACCCTTTGTTAGCAATGACTGCCTGAAGTCTTGAACTCATGGACATCACCAGACACTGTGTTTCCTTCTTTTTGATGCTCTGCCAGGCCTTCACCGCGGTGGTTTTCAGTTGTTGTTTGTTTGTGGGCCTTTATGTCTGAAGTTTAGTCTTTAACAAGTGAAATGCATGTTCAATTGGGTTGAGATCAGGTGACTGACTTGGCCATTCAAGAATATTAAACTTCTTTGCTTTAATAAACTCCTGGGTTGCTTTGGCTTTATGTTTTGGGTCATTGTCCATCTGTAGTATGAAACGACGACCAATCAGTTTGGCTGCATTTGGCTGGATCTGAGCACACAGTATGGCTCTGAATACCTCAGAATTCATTCGGCTGCTTCTGTCCTGTGTCACATCATCAATAAACACTAGTGACCCAGTGCCACTGGCAGCCATGCATGCCCAAGCCATCACACTGCCTCCGCAGTGTTTTACAGATGATGTGGTATGCTTTGGATCATGAGCTGTACCACGCCTTCGCCATACTTTTCTCTTTCCATCTTTCTGGTAGAGGTTGATCTTGGCTTCATCTGTCCAAAGAATGTTCTTCCAGAACTGTGCTGCATTTTTAGATGTTTTTTAGCAAAGTCCAGTCTAGCCTTTTTATTCTTGATGCTTATGAGTGGCTTGCACCGTGCAGTGAACCCTCTGTATTTACTTTCATGCAGTCTTCTCTTTATGGTAGATTTGGATATTGATACGCCTACCTCCTGGAGAGTGTTGTTCACTTGGTTGGCTGTTGTGAAGGGGTTTCTCTTCACCATGGAGAGTATTCTGCGATCATCCACCACTGTTGTCTTCCGTGGGCGCCCAGGTCTTTTTGCATTGATGAGTTCACCAGTGCTTTCTTTCTTTCTCAGGATGTACCAAACTGTAGATTTTGCCACTCCTAATGTTGTAGCAATTTCTCGGATGGGTTTTTTTCTGTTTTTGCAGCTTAAGGATGGCTTGTTTCACCTGCATGGAGAGCTCCTTTGACCACATGTTTCCTTCACAGCTAAACCTTCCAAATGCAAACACCACACCTCAAATCAACACCAGCCCTTTTATCTGCTTAATTGAGAATGATATAATGAAGGGATTGCCCACACCTGTCCATGAAATAGCCTTGGAGTCAATTGTCCAATTACTTTTGGTCCCTTTAAAAACAGGGTGGCACATGTTAAGGAGCTGAAACTTCTAACCCTTCATCTAATTTTAATGTGGATACCCTCAAATGAAAGCTGAAAGTCTGAACTTCAACTGCATCTGATTTGTTTTGTTTCAAATTCATTGTGGTAATGTCTAGAACCAAAATTAGATAAATGTTGTCTCTGTCCAAATATTTATGGACCTAACTGTATATAAACATGCACCTAAGAGCAACCATACACGCACATCCCCTCTTGAAGAAGCTGCAAGCGAAACGTGCGTGAGGGGTGCAGCAGCCTTTATTAAAGGAGAGTATTATATCGCCATTCGCCAGCAGTCGCTATGCACTCTGATACATAGATAGCATATACCTTTTCTATCCAGTGGCGTTGTTTCACCTGTACTTGCAGGCATACATTGCTATTTGCACTATGCACGATGCACTTTTTCTAGGTTATGCATGATTATTGTGCCTTATTATCAGGATTAGATGCTGGACCTTTAATATATGGGGTGTGAACTAAGAGTTGTCCTCAATGAGTGTATTTTTGACTGTCACATATAACTTATAATGATGATGATGACTAGTCCTACATACATTGTCTGCACAATATTACAGGTGTTCATACCGTTCCTTAGGTAGCATTAATGGATTATGAAATCTACATTCATTTGAACCCCTATACCCTATGAAGGCTTTTTTTGTGGTATTTGTAGTCGCCATGTGCATATATGTGCTTATATTTTAAATGTCTATTTTTAAATATTTTGGACTAAAATTCATAATTTTATGGTAGTAAAGCTTCCGTTTTTCTTGTTTGGAGCATATCAATCAGGGTGTAGGCTGAGGCCTATGTGGAGCAAGTTTAAGATCTGATGTTGTGTGAATGTGGGGGGAGCAGGAGACATTGCCGGACACACAGCAGGGGAACAGCTGGCGTTGCTGAACTCCACTAACACTGGAGCTTGTGTTTTTCTCTGTGCAGACGGCACTTCTGAGCAACAACTGGCAGTGTTGGAGCCTAGGGATTACAGTTCAGGTGGTAGAAACATGAACACAACAGGAGACCTGGATACTGTAGCCAACCAATTATTTAATATGAAACAGGACAGGCATAATCAGGCGAGATCCAGGCCTTGTTCATTTTCAAAAAAGTAAGCTGGTCAACGTTATCGGAGGATAGTCGCATGCGACGGTCTGTTAGTACACCACCTGCGGCACTAAAGACGCGCTCCGATAATACACTAGCAGCAGGGCAAGCCAGCACCTCCAATGCATACTGGCCAAGCTCTGGCCATGTATCCAGCTTAGAGACCCAAAACTTGAAGGGGGAAGAGCCGTCTGGGAGTACACTGAGAGGGCAAGACATGTAGTCTGTCACCATCAGATGGAAGCGTTGCCTTCTGCTGACTGGAGCCGTCTGTGATGGAGTAGACATTTGTGGCGGGGACACAAAACTTTTCCATATTTGGGCCATACTGGTCTTGCCTTGTGCAGAGGCGCTGCTTCTGCTCCCTCTTGGGGCAGAGCTTCCTCCACTGCCTCGAAGCACAGATCTGCTTTGTAAAGCACTAGCAGCACTGCTCTCGGGTGGAATGGAGAACATGATGGAATGCACAAGTGTGTCTTGGTACTACCGCATTTTATGCTCCGGTTCAACGGTGTTATGAGGCTTTGTAAGTTGTCCCGGTAGCGAGGATCTAGGAGGGTGTACACCCAATAATCAGACGTGGTGAGAATGTGGGCGATGCTGCGGTCATTTCTCAGGTACTGCAGCATGAAATCAACTATGTGCTGCAGTGTTGTGAATGTGCTAGAGGTGGTTTCTGAGCAGAGGCTCCCTCGGGTGGTTACAGACAGTACTGAACCATACAGCGAGGAATGGCAATCTGGGATCACTGACTGGACTGATATAAGGGAGGTTCCCTCCCATGATGGTCACCGGTGATCAATTGTTCTTGTCTTAATTGTGGTTCCTGGTTCATTTGGAAGTTTGCTGGAGTCTTGCCTGCACCTGCTGCCTTCAGATAAGATATTTTCTGCTTTTCTTTTTGTGCTTGCTTTTTGCATTGTTTTCTGCACTTTTGTGGAGGTCAGCCGGGTCCCCTCCTGGGGCCTGTGCTCCTCTTAATTTATCTGTAGCCACTGTTATTTGTTCATTTGCTTTTTCCTGTTTTTTCAGTGGCTGCGGCTTTGTTTTGTTACACCAGAGATCTGATTTAGGTGATAGAGATTGTGTGTTCTCAGGTTTTTTGGCAATCAGAAGTACTGGTATTTTTTAGGGTTTTTGTTGGATTGCAGTCAGAATTCTTTCCTGTACTTTTCTGTCTAGACAGATTGGGCCCCCATGTTTGCTCATTCTATTTTCTGTCTTTGTCCGTGTTTTCTTCTTATCTAACCGCCATTACATGTTTGGAGGCTTCCTATTTTCTTTGGGGATCTCCTCCGGGGCAGATAGCTTTCATCTTTCTGCCTTTAGGTGTAGTTATCTCTCAGGCTGTGACGAGGCGTCTAGGATCAACGTAGGAACGCTCCACGGCTATCTCTAGTTGTGTGGTTAGTTCAGGTTACTGCAATCTAATAGGTTCCAGCCTCTCTGGTGTATTACTGTTATTGCTTTTTCTCCTCAGCTACCTAAACATAACAGTATCACCGGCCCAAAACTAAAATTATATGGTACTCACAGAAGGGAAAAATAGTGTGGAAAGAAAAAAGTTATCAGAGTTGTCAGAGATTTTTTTTTCTTGTTTGTTGCATTTTTTCCCTCTTTCTCTCTGGGTGCTGTGGAGGATTTTTTTTTCTCTCAATGGAATTTGCACAGTTGTCTGGCCGTGTGGATCAGCTTGCCACTGAGGTTCGGAGTATTGTTTCCTATCTTGCTGGGTAGCCGGTTGAGGAACCTAGGATCCCCATGCCAGATTTGTTTTTGGGGGATCGGGCTAAATTTCTGAATTTCAAAAATAACTGTAAGTTGTTTTTTGCCTTGGAGCCTAAGTCCTCAGGGAGCGCAGCACAGCAGGTTCAAATTGTCATCTCTCTCCTGCGCGGCGACCCTCAGGATTGGG
>JARQOD010000005.1:3722278-3782378 GCA_033576555.1 Oophaga sylvatica | reverse complement strand
AAAATCCATCAGGTTAATAGCTGCTCCTGAATCAACAAACGCCTGAGCAGAAAATGTGGACAAGGAGCAATCAGGGTAACAGTCAGCAGAAATTTAGTCTGAACACTACCCAAGACAACTGAGCGTGCAAAAGTCTTCCCCATTAGGACAGACGGAAAGAGATGAGAGGCGTCACCACAGTGGAAACATAACCCATTGCACTTTCGAAACTCATGACGCTGAGCTCCAGAAGTCACTCCATCACACTGCATGGGCCCAGGAGCTGGCTCACAAGGCAACACCATCCACGTGTACTCTGCGCTCACCCCAAACGTCTGTCAATTTGAATAGCCAATGACATAGATTCATTGAGACAGAGGGGACAGGGAATCCCACCATAACATCCTTTACATTCTCTGACTGCCCCTTCCGAAAAAGGGCTGCCAAAGCATAATATTCCATTTGGTCGGGACTGCCCACTTTCGGAATTTCTGACAGTAAAACTCAGCCTCTTCAAGACCCTGATTTAATGCCAAAAAGGGTTTTTTTTCAGCTTGATCAGTGACATTAGGTTCAGTGTACAATAACCCAGAGCCTGAAAAAATACATCAACATCATTTCAAAACAGGATCCCCAGGTGTCAGGGAAAAAAGCCCAATCCTGAGGGTCGCCGCACAGGAGAGAGATGAACAATTTAAAACTGTTTGTGCTGCGCTCCCCGAGGACTTAGGTTTTAAGGCAAAAAAAAACTTACAGTTATTTTTGAAATTCAGAAATTTAGCCCATCCCCCAAAAACAAATCTGGCATGGGAAACCTAGGTTCCACAACCTGCAATCTAGCAAGATAGGTAGCAATACTCCGAACCTCAGTGGCAAGCTGATCCACACGGCCAGACAACTGTGCAAACTCAATGAGAGAAAAAAAAATCCTCCTCAGCACCAGAGAAAAAGAGGGAAAAAAATTGCAACAAACAGAAAAAAAAAAATCTCTGAAACTCTGACAACTTTTTCTTCTTTCCCACTATTTTTCCCTTCTGTGAGTACAATATAATTTTCAGTTTTGGCGGTGATACTGTTATGTTAAGGTAGTGAGGAGAAAAAGCAAAAAACGGCAATACACCAGAGAGGCTGGAACCTGTTGGATTGCAGTAACCTGAACTAACCACACAGCTTGAGGTAGCCATGGAGCGTTCCTCGTTGATCCAAGCGCCTCGTCACAGCCTGAGAGATAACTACACCTAAAGGCAGAAAGATGAAAGCTATCTGCCCGGAGCAGATCGCAAAAGAAAATAGGAAGCCCCAAACATGTAATGGTGGTTAGACAAGAGAGAGCATGGACACAGACTGAAAATAGAATGAGCAAACGCTGGGGCCCAATCTGTCTAGAAAGAAACGTACAGGAAAGAATTCTGACTGCTATCCAACAAAAAAACCTAAAAAATACCAACTCTTCTGATTGCAAAAAACACCTGAGATCACACGATCAAATAACAGTGGCTACAGATAAACTGAAAGGAGCACAGGCCCCAGAAGGGGACCCGGCTGACCTCCACAAAAGTGCAGAAACTATGCAAGAAGCAAGCACAAAAAGAAAAGCAGAAAATATCTTATTTGAAAGCAGATGATGCAGACAGGACTCCAGCAAACTTCCAAATGAAACAGGAACCACAATTGAGACAAGAACAATTGATCACCGGTGACCATCATAGGAGGGAACCTCCCTTATATCAGTCCAGTCCGTGATCCCAGATTGCCATTCCTCGCTGAAAGGTTCACTACTGTCTGTAATCACCAGAGGGAGCCTCTGCTCAGAAACCATCTCTAGCACATTCATAACAGTTTCCCTTGGTTGCAGATTCATAATCCTGTTTTGGATTGGAAATCTGTGTCTGTGACCAGTTGGGGCTGCCAATGTGTTAATGCTGGCACTCCTGTTTTTTCTGCCTCTCCCCAGTCTCAGTATGTTCCTGACTTTTTGACTGATTTTTCTGATGTGTTTAGTGAAAGTAAGTCTGTGTCCTTACCTCCTCACAGAAGCTAAGATTGCACTATTGAGTTAGTGCCTGGTGGTAAATTTCCTAAGGGTCGCCTTTTTAACTTATCTGTACCTGAACACGATACCATGCGATCTTATATCAAGGAGTCATTGGGAAGGGTCATATCAGACCATCCTCTTCACCCTTGGGTGCTGGTTTTTTCTTTGTGGCCAAAAAGGATGGTTCATTGAGGCCGTGTTTTGATTATCGTCTCCTGAATAAGATCACTGTGAAATATCAATATCCGTTACCCTTGATTTCTGACCTGTTTTCCAGAGTGAAAAGTGCTAGTTGGTTTACCAAGCTTGACCTCAGGGGAGGGTATAACCTTATTCGCATTAAGCACGGGGATGAATGGAAGACGGAGTTTAATACCCCAGAGGGGCATTTTGAGTACTTAGTGATGCCCATTGGGCTCACTAATGCTCCTTCCGTCTTCCAATCCTTCATGAATGATATTTTCAGGGATTTTGTGGATAAATTTGTGATTGTTTATTTGGATGATATCTTGATTTTTTCCAATGACTGGGGACTCTCATGTGAAACATGTTCGGACTGTTTTCCAGATTTTGAGAGAGAATGCACTGTATGTGAAGGGATCAAAGTGTCTTTTTGGCGTACCGAAGGTCTCATTTCTGGGATTCATTTTGTCTCCGTCTGTCATTGAAATGGACCCCGTCAAGGTTCAGGCCATCTGTGATTGGGTTAACCTACTTTATTAAAGGCTCTTCAGAGATTTTTGGGTTTTGCCAATTTTATTGTAAATTTATTGGTAATTTATCCGGTATTGTTAAACCATTGACTGATTTGACCAAAAAGGGTTCTGATGTGGTGAATTGGCCTCCTGAGGCAGTTTCTGCGTTTCAGGAACTTAAGCAGAGATTCACTTCTGCTCCTGTTCTACGGCAGCCTGATGTTTCTCTACCGTTTCAGGTGGAGGTTGATGCTTCTGAAATTGGGGCAGGTGCCGTTTTGTCCAAAAATATCCAGAGACCTCTAAGAGTAACCTTGTGCCTTTTTCTCTCGAAAATTTTCACCAACTGAACGTAATTATGATGTGGGTAATCGGGAGTTATTGGCCATGAAGTGGGCCTTTGAAGAGTGGAGACATTGGCTGGAAGGAGCCGAACATCAGGTGGTGGTCCTCATGGACCATAATAACCTGGTTTATCTCGAATCAGCCGAGCGACCAAATCCTAGACAGGCCAGGTGGGCTTTGTTTTTCACACGTTTTAATTTGTGTTTTTTTTTCTTCCTGGCACTAAGAATGTTAAGGCGGATGCCCTCTCAAGGAGTTTCTTTGCGGATTCTCCTGAGTTATCTGATCCTGCTGTTATTTTGAAAGAGGGTGTAGTACTTTCCGCCATCTCGCCCAATTTGAGACTGGCTCTGGAAGGGTGTCAGGAGGATAAACCTGAGCGCTGCCCTATTGGGAAATTGTTTGTCCCAGACCAGTGGAAGAAGAGTGTGATGTCTGAGATTCATTGTTCCACATTGGCTGGTAATCCCAGGATTTTTGGTACCAGAGACTTCGTGAGTCGGTCCTTTTGGTGGCCTACTTTGTCTCTTGACGTCAGGGACTTTGTGCAGTCCTGTGGGATTTGCTCTCGTTCCAAGCCTTGCTCTCGCTCTAGTGGTTTGTTAATGCCATTACCTGTGCCCAAGAGGCCATGGACCCATATCTCTATGGATTTTATTTCCGACGTCCCTGTCTCTCAGAGATTGACCGTTATCTGGGTAATCTGTGATAGGTTTTCCAAGATGATACATCTTGTGCCATTACCTAAGTTACCTTCCTCCTCCGAGTTGGTGCCTTTGTTCCTTCAGCACATTGTTCGGTTACATGGCATTCCGGAGAGCATTGTGTCTGACAGAGGAGTCCAGTTTGTGTCCAGATTTTGGAGGACATTTTGTTCTAAACTTGGTGTTGAATTATCTTTCTCCTCTGCATTTCATCCTCAGACCAATGGACAAACCGAGAGAACAAACCAGACCTTGGAGACTTATTTGAGATGTTTTGTGTCTGCTGATCAAGATGACTGGGTCTCTGTTTTGCCTTTGACTGAGTTTGCTCTTAATAATAGGGCTAGCTCTGCCACCTTGATGTCTCCATTTTTCTGCAATTCTGGGTTTCACCCTCGATTTTCTTCGGGACAGGCGGAGGCTTCTGTCTGTCCGGGTGTTACCTCTGTTGTGGAGCGAATGCAGCAGATTTGGGACCCGGTAGTGGAGAGGCTGTCTCTCTCTCAAGAGAAGGCCCAGCGGTTTGCCAACCATCATAGGACTGATGGTCCTCGGTTTAAAGTGGGGGACTTGGTTTGGTTGTCCTCAAGAAATATCCCTATGAGGGTTGCATCTCCAAAGTTTAAGCCTAGGTTCATTGGACCTTATAAGATCATGGAGATTCTTATTCCTGTTTCCTTCCGTTTGCTTCTTCCAGGGACATTTAAGATCCATAACGTGTTCCACAAGTCTTTATTGAAGAGGTTTGTCGAGTCAGTGGTTCCTATGGCCGCGCCTCCTGACCCTATTTTGGTTGCGGGCAATCTTGAGTATGTGGTTGAGAAAATATTGGATTCTCGTTTTTCTAGACGGAAACTCCAGTATTTGGTTAAGTGGAGAGGTTATGGTCAGGAGGACAATTCTTGGGTGTTTGCTTTGGACATCCATGCTAGGACACTGATCAGTGCCTATCACCAAGCTCATCCTGATCGACCTGGTTGCACAAGTGAGGGGTCGGGGACCCCTCCTCAAAGGGGGGGTACTGTTGTGAATGTGCTAGAGGTGGTTTCTGAGCAGAGGCTCCCTCTGGTGGTTACAGACAGTACTGAACCGTCCAGCGAGGAATGGCAATCTGGGATCACTGACTGGACTGATATAAGGAAGGTTCCCTCCCATGATGGTCGCCGGTGATCAATTGTTCTTGTCTGAATTGTGGTTCCTAGTTCATTTGGAAGTTTGCTGGAGTCTTGCCTGCACCTGCTGCCTTCAGATAAGATATTTTCTGCTTTTCTTTTTGTGCTTGCTTTTTGCATTGTTTTCTGCACTTTTGTGGAGGTCAGCCCGGTTCCCTCCTGGGTACCTGTACTCCTCTCAATTTATCTGTAGCCACTGTTATTTGTTCATTTGCTTTTTCCTGTTTTTTCAGTGGCTGCGGCTTTGTTTTGTTACACCAGAGATGTGATTTAGGTGGTAGAGATCGTGTGATCTCAGGTTTTTTGGCAATCAGAAGTGCTGGTATTTTTTAGGGTTTTTGTTGGATTGCAGTCAGAATTCTTTCCTGTACTTTTCTGTCTAGACAGATTGGGCCCCAACGTTTGCTCATTCTATTTTCTGTCTTTGTCCGTGTTTTCTTCTTGTCTAACCGCCATTACATGTTTGGGGCTTCTTATTTTCTTTGGGGATCTGCTCCGGGGCAGATAGCTTTCATATTTCTGCCTTTAGGTGTAGTTATCTCTCAGGCTGTGACGAGGCGTCTAGGATCAACGTAGGAACGCTCCACGGCTACCTCTAGTTGTGTGGTTAGTTCAGGTTACTGCAATCCAATAGGTTCCAGCCTCTCTGGTGTATTACCGTTTTTGCTTTTTCTCCTCAGCTACCTAAACATAACACTGCAGACTCCCAACTGGCCAAGAAACGCTGTCCCCTGCAAGAGGCCTCATCTCTGCCTGCTCTGCATCACCCACCCTCGCTCTACATACTGACTACTAGAGCATTGTGTACCTCCCTCCTCTGGAGAGATGTCTTCCTCCTCCATTGACTCTTCCTCATCCTCCTCACAAAGTGTCCCCAGCCTAGGCCTTTGTGAGGAACCACGTTGCGCAGACTGTCCAGAAGCAGTGTTTTTTGAAGCAGGCAGATAAGGGGTACATTCATGCTGACTATTGCATCATCTGCACTCGCAATCCACATGGAATCATCGAACGCATGCAAAACGTGGCAGATGTCCTTCATAGAGGCCCACTCAGTGGTGGTGAAGTGTGAACGGCGCTCAGTGCGACTTGTTTGCGCCTGATGCAGCTGGTACTCCATTACTGCTGCCTGCTGCTCACAGAACCGCTCCAACATATGTAACGTGGAATTCCACCTGGTGGGTAGGTCACATATGATGCGATGTTCCGGAAGGCGGAATCGACGTTGCAGAGCTGCAATGCGCGATCTTGCCATGCTGGAACGCCGCAAGTGAGCACACTCTATGCGGACCTTGTGCAGCAGTGCATCAAGTTTCGGATAGTCCTTAAAAAACTCTCCACGACCAAGTTGAGCACATGTGCCAGACATGGTATGTGAGTGAGGTTGCCTAGGCCCAGAGCTGCCACCAGATTTCGGCCATTGTCACACACTACCAAGCCTGGCTGGAGATTCGCTGTCACAAACCACACGTCGCTCTCCTGCTTGATGGCATTCCAGAGCTCCTGCGCTGTGTGGCTTTGATTCCCCATAGAAATTAATTTCAGGACGGCCTGTTGACGTTTGGCCACGGCTGTGCTCATATCGGTCGTAACAGGTAAGCGTTCACGGGTCCATGCGGGGGTAGACCGTGATGGCTCCTGCAGCGATGATTCTGAGGAACTGGAGTATGAGGAGGAGTCAATGTGTACAGACTGGATTCCTGCAATCCTTGGAGTTGACAGAACACGTACAGCGCCACTCTCAAGATCTGTACCCGGCTCCACAACATTTACCCAATGGTCAGTGAAGGAAAGGTATCGTCCCTGTCCATGGTTACAGGTCCACGCATCGGTGGTCAGGTGGACCTTGCTACTGACGGCGTTTAGTAGCGCATGTTTAATTTTTCCCTCCACATGCTTTTGCAAGGCAGGGACGGCTTGCCTGCTGAAATAAAAGCGGCTGGGCACGCTGTATTGTGGGACTGCCAATGCCATGAAGTTACGGAAGGAGTTAGTCTCCACCAGCCTGAATGACAGCATTTCAAGGGACAGGAGTTTTGCAATGCCAGCATTCAGAGCCTGTGCTCAGGGATGGTTTGCCGAGTATGGCCGCCTTTTCGCCCATGCCTGTGCTACCAATGTCTGTAGAGTGGCCTGGGAGTGTGAGGATGACAGGGAACGTGGTGCTGTGGGTGGAATTACACTGGGTCTCTGTACACCATTGCCAGAGGTTCTTCCAGGGCGATCCTGTGAGGAAGCCAAACCAGCTGTGTGTGAGCTGGAGGAAGAGGCTACAACACGAGCTGAAGAGGTAGGTGGTGCTGTAGGTTGGCCTACGTCTTCAGTGTGTCTTTGTAACTCCACCACGTGCTTGGTCCGCACATGTTTCCACATATTTGTGGAATTGAGGTTGCTGACACTTTTACCTCTTTTTACTTTTTGATTACACAGCTTGCATTTGACAAAGCAAGTGTCATCTGCAACTGTGTCAAAAAAGGACCATGCACTGCAAGTCCTAGGAGCGCCCGTTTTGGGATTTGGAAGAGAATTGCTCCGAACAGGTGGCAAAGCGGAGGCTACATGCAACCAAGTCTGCCCCTACCTCTCCTCCTGTTTTGGCCGTTGTGGGAACCTCTTCCTCAGAGCTGCTCCTACCACCTTCCTGTTCCTCACGCCATGATGGGTCAAGGACCTCATCATCTACACTACCCTCTTCAAACACCTTCTTCTCCTGGGTCGTCTGGCCAGCACCATGCGCAACAGAAACTGGCACCTGAGTCTCATCATCATCAGATGCGTTCTGAGGTTTGCTGACCATAGGCACTGGCCCACCCGCCTCTTCAGATTCAGAGAGGCAAAGCAGTTGCGCATCACTGCATACTCCCTCTTCTTCACATTCTAGAATGCTGCTTGGCTGGAGTCGGTTTTCCCCTACACTTTAAGCGTCATTTCTCGGCCAATGAGCAAGGACGCAGGTTGTGGGCAACGGGATGACATAGCCAGCGGCCAGCACCATCTTAGAGAAGGGCATTGCAGCTTTCAGTGGCATCACAGTGCATATAAAATCCCTCAGCGCCGACCGCCATTTTACATCTGCCGAACTCAGTGTAGGGGAAGGTTGCTGGAGGTGCGTCTGAGCAGGGAGTGCGTTAGGCAGGGCCTAAAAAAAATTACTTTCTGCTGATAGCGATTAGCTGTACAGTGACTGTGCAGTGAGAGGGGAGGATTTTGCTGTGTGCAGCAACGCTGGTTCTTAGGCTGCCTGCCTGCCAGTGACGCTGTAGAAATTGCTTGTGTGGAGCATCAGATTTGATTAGTAGGCTGCCTGCCTGTGATAAGGGGGTAATTAATTTGGTGGAGTAGCAGAGCTGCCTGCCAGTGACGCTGTAGAAATTGCTTGTGTGGACCATCAGATCTGATTAGTAGGCTGCCTGCCTGTGATAAGGGGGCAATTAATTTGGTGGAGTAGCAGAGCTGCCTGCCAGTGACAGTGTACAAATTGCTTGTGTGGAGCATCACATCTAATTAGTAGGCTGCCTGACTGTGATAAGGGGGCAATTTATTCCCCATTGACTTGCATTGGGGTCGGATTTTCGACTCCAACCCGACCATTTCCGTTAGTCGGCCCACTTCGTTCGACTCGACTTTTGAGAAAGTCTGGTTTCACGAAACCCGACTCGACCAAAAAAAAGGCAAAGTCGCTCATCTCTACCGTCAACCACTAGAATTATTTTTACATAATGCCACACAGACAGAAGCACTGTTCAGAGTGTGGTATTTACTGGGATGAATGAGTTGCAACTTACATCTTAGTTGGATACTTGCAAAGTCCTAGTGAAGTTGGTGATGTATGTTGGAACCGTCCTCCCATTGGTGTGCCTCCCTGGGGCTTGCAAAAGGTGCACAAACTCTGCACGCCCTGGCCTGAAGGGTTGCAGCTGAGTATCAAAGCAAGTGAGTAGAGTTGAGTGAAACAGGTCGGTCAGATTCAAAAGTCGCCGACTTTCGCCAAAGTCGGGTTTTGTTGGCTGAAACACGACCTTAGCGTGCAGTCGGCCATGCGGTCAGCAAAACGAGCGCCAAAGTCGGTTTTCCCATAATGCTTGTAGGCGCCTTTTTTCAGCCAATGAGCAAGGACGTACACTGTGAGCAAAGAAATGACATGGCCAGCGTCCACCACCATCTTAGAGAAGGGCATTGCAGTGATTGGCTTGCTTTGTGGGGCGTCATATTGTCTATAAAAGCCCTGACTGCCGACCCCCATTTTACTTCTGCCGATCTTAATAGTAGGTAGAGGTTGCTGATGCTGTTTATCAGTAAAGAGAGAGTTAGGGCAGGAAAGAGAAGTTCTTCTGTACTTGTGCTGATAGCAATCGTGCTGTACAGTTAGTGTGCAGTGACAGGGGAGGATTTTCTTGTGTGCAGAAGTGCTGGTTATTAGGCTGCCTGCCAGTGACAGGAGAGGATTTTCTTGTGTGCAGCAGCACTGGTTAGTAGTCTGCCTTCTAGCTGTATTCCTGTGTGTACACTGCTGTGCAGACTGCTTTTTACACAGCACTAATACTTTTATTCTTTTTTTCTGCAGTTACCGAGCGTTCATTTTTCCCCACACTGTATAGAGCTGTACGCTCCTCACACACTACCGTGTACAGGCTGGTATCACGGACAAATACATGCTGACTATCTGTGTGTGACTCCAGAAATATATACAGAGATTTACAATTTCCCTACACTGTATACAGCTTTTTGCTTCTGATACAGTAGCCTTTTTCTGCTTTTATATTCTGGTCTAATCCATACTGAGTGAGCATATGTGTGTTACTCCGGAAATATATACAGAGATTTAAAATTACCCCAACACTGTATACAGATGTATGCTTCAGATACAGTACCCTTTTTCTGATTTTTATATTCTGGTCTAATCCATACTGAGCCTGCGAGCGTCTGTGTGTGACTCCGCAAATATATACGGAGATTTACAATTTTCCCCTCTACTATATACAGTGCCTACAAGTAGTATTCAACCCCTGCAGATTTAGCTGGTTGACACACATGCGGAATTAACTTGGCATTGTGACATTTGTACTGTAGATCAGCCTGGAAGTGGGAAATGCACTGCAGCAAAAAAAAAATTTATAATTTTTTTTAAAAAAAACATTAAAAGTTAATTCAGAGTGTCATTTATTATTCAACCCCTCAAACCACAAGAATTCTGTTTGGTCCCCCTAAAGTATTAAGAAGTAGTTCAGGCACCAAGAATAATGAGCTTCACATGTGTGGATTAATGATCTCTTTTGCCAGCCTTTTCTGACTATTTAAGACCCTCCCCAAACTTGTGAACAGCACTCATACATGGTCAACATGGGAAAGACAAAGGAGCATTCCAAGGCCATCAGAGACAAGATCGTGGAGGGTCACAAGGCTGGCAAGGGGTACAAAACCCTTTCCAAGGAGTTGGGCCTACCTGTCTCCACTGTTGGGAGCATCATCCGTAAGTGGAAGGCTTATGGAACTACTGTTAGCCTTCCACGGCCTGGACAGCCTTTGAAAGTTTCCTCCCGTGCCGAGGCCAGGCTTGTCCGAAGAGTCAAGGCTAACCCAAGGACAACAAGGAAGGAGCTCCGGGAAGATCTCATGGCAGTGGGGACATTGGTTTCAGTCAATACCATAAGTAACGTACTCCACCGCAATGGTCTCCGTTCCAGACGAGCCTGTAAGGTACCTTTACTTTCAATGCGTCATGTCAAGGCTCGTCTACAGTTTGCTCATGATCACTTGGAGGACTCTGAGACAGACTTGTTCAAGGTTCTATGGTCTGATGAGACCAAGATCGAGATCTTTGGTGCCAACCACACACGTGACGTTTGGAGACTGGATGGCACTGCATACGACCCCAAGAATACCATCCCCACAGTCAAGCATGGTGGTGGCAGCATCATGCTGTGGGGCTGTTTCTCAGCCAAGGGGCCTGGCCATCTGGTCCGCATCCATGGGAGGCTGGATAGCACGGCCTACCTGGAGATTTTGGCCAAGAACCTCCGCTCCTCTGTCGTGACCCGCACCACAATTGTGGGTTACCAGGGCAATGGGGTACTCAGAGCCGAGCCCATGGAAGTCTATGGGGTTGTCACAGGTAGCGGTGGCTCGGTCTGTGGCCCTGGCGGTCAGGCGTATGTTGGGGGGGGGGGTTATTTACAGGGGACTGGTATATAACAGTTCGTGACGCCACCTGTAGTTTTCTGATCACTAAGACCAGCGCTGCTGTAGATCTCTGAGGGGATGGTGTGGCAGCTAGATGTCGGGTCCCCTACAGGTGGGACTCTTCCCTCAGGGTCTATAGTGATGATGATGTCGTGAAGGTATGCAGTTAAATGACACAGTCTCACACATTAAAGCTTCTTTCCATACCTTTTACTTTCCAAGATGATAAGGCAGGTCCCGGGAAGCTGTTGGGGTGGATGGAGGATGCGTTTCAAGGTAACGGCTGAGCAGGTTAGAGGCCTCCTTAACTTTCAATGTAATGAGTCCAACTTGCATGAAGCTAAGTTCACTCTAAAACTCCAGCTAATTCTGTAGCTGTACTGCCCGGTCAGTATAGTGGTCGGAGCCTCCTCAGGGTGGAATTAAGACCTTGCTTTTGTCCTGCAGAACTCAAAAGCCTTATTCTCCTGACTCCGGTTACGTACTGACAAAAGGGCTTGTTCCTGTGACCTGAAGTCCAGCGAACCTCTGGTTATTCTATCACTACGCTTGAAGCTGTAGCAACACTTCGGTCCCCAGTGACCGGTGAATAGTGCAGACAATCCAATGTCCAAGGCACTTCTATAATTCCTTTCCACTGCGCCCTTCGCCCTGCTTGCGCTCTTAACATAAGCACTGACTAGACTAGGATAATATTCAGTCATCCGTACTAGCCTCCACTTCTGTACCGTCTCCCTGTGTTGACAGGAGATCTCGACTCTCCAACAGGCACCAGTCCTCACTCCCTGCACGCTCACAGGACCAACTTTCAGACCGCACTGTGCTACAGGACACTCCCTATACACCCTGCTGGGTGTGTCCGAATTGTATATGAGTCATGTCGAGCCCTTAACCGTTACCTCTCCACTCATCCTCCCGTATAATGTGTGCCTTACATACCAGGGCTACACATTCCCCCTTGGTAAAATACAGCACTCCCGGGCTGTGAAATAGACAAAGAAAGAATTTTTGTTTTGCATTAAACATTTAACATCAAACTCTTCCCAGCAGGGAGGTGAGAAATTCTTAAACGTTGCATTGTATACAATGGTCATTAGTAAAATACAAAAGTAGTAAGACATTTTCATATAAATACACATAGTATTCTTGTGAAGGACCCGCACCAAACCTTCAACGTGGGTCCTGGGTGGGCTGCAGGACATCTGGCTGCAGACCTCTCAGTGCCACACCACACGGGTTTTATCTTCAGAGGTAATTGTTACAGTTTGATATAGAACCACGAAAATACATAAAGTGCAACTATATACATTATCAGTTCTGGGGCTGACATAGTCCACAGCCTCGAAGTCCATTATTACACATATTTAGTAATGCACAATACCATAACAATACTTTTTACAATATTCACATATGGTAAACTTTTTCTGGGTTAAAATACATTATTTTGCTAGAATTACTGTTGATATCGAATAGGTATCTTCCCTTTCGTGGTTCGCTCTGATCTACGTGGAGTAGTTTCAGGTATATTGGTCTGTGATCTACCTGCTCTGCGTAACGGCAAACTATAGAACTGTCTCAATCTTTCTATGGATCTGGCAAGCGTACTGATGGCTGGGCGGTGTGAGTCAGCTTCACCAGGGGATCCCATAGCATGGGCCGCTGCTTCTGATGGTCCTTCTTGAGATTCTGTAGGCTGGGGTGTTGCTGGAATAGGTAACTCCTGAACTGGCTCAACTGGCACCATGGGCACAACTGGAGGTAGAACTTCCTCTTGTGGCTGATAAAACTGCAACACCGGAATGATTACAGCATCTCCCAGTCTGGGCCAATCCGCAGGGAAATCTCCCAGATCCGTGTGTTATGACCTCTTCTTTTCTTTCTTCTCGATTGACGACAGGGTTCTCTTCACGAAGCTTTAAGGGTTCTGGACACAATTTCAAATGGTCTCTGGACACAGTGGATATTGTTCTTCCTCCGTCCTTACTGATGATACAAACTTTTCTGTTGTCATATTTGGAATCTTGTACGACATAGGGCTCTTGTTCCCACTGGTTGTCCAATTTGTGCATCTTTCTTTTTCTTTTCAATACCACTTCTCCAGGCATCAAGGCTTCGCGGGAGCATTCTTGTTGTAAATATTCTCCTGCTTTTCCCGTGCTTTATTAAGACTTTCTTCTACGCAGGCTTGCACTCTTCTGTATTGCTCTTGCCGATTTGTATCCCAATCTTCAACAGTGTCATCTGCCTCTGGTTCCACCACACCAAGTTCCAAGTCCATTGGCAGTCTTCCAGGCCTTGCTCTCATAAGGTAAGCTGGTGTGCAGTTGGTAGAACTCACTGGTATGTGGTTGTACAAGTCAACCAGGTCAGGTAACAATTCTGGCCACCGATTTCTTTCTTCCAGCGGTATGGACTTTAGCAAGTCAACGACAATGTGGTTCATTTTCTCGCAAAGGCCGTTGGTTTGAGGATGGTATGGTGTTGTTCTAATTTTCTTACACCCATACAAGTGACAGAATTCCTTGAATAGGTCAGCCTCGAAAGCAAGTCCTTGATCAGTTAATACTTGCTCCGGATACCCATGCGGTCTGCAGAAGCTTGCTTGAAAGGTTCTTGCTGCCGTCACTGCTGTCTGATCCTTAACTGGAACAACCACCAGAAATCTAGAGTAATGGTCCACCATGGTCAAGGCGTATGAGTATCCAGATCTACTTGGCGACAATTTGACGTGGTCCAAGGCCACGATCTCCAAGGGACGAGTCATCCGGATAGGCTGCAGGGGTGCCTTCTGACTACCGTAGTCCTTTCTTCTGAGACCACAGGGTCCACAGTTCCGACACCACCTCTCGATGGAGCTGCGCATCCCTACCCAGTAGAATCGGCACCTCAACAGGGTCTCCAGCTTTCTCCAGCCAAAGTGTCCTGCTTGATCGTGGTATGCTTCCAACACCATTTGGACGTCTGCCTTGGGGACCACTATCTGCCATACCATCTCATGGGTCCTGGGGTTGACGTATCTCCTGCACAACTTCTCACGGTATAGGAACAACCGGCTTCTCTCATTCCACAGGAGCTTTGCTGACATAGGTGCATCTTTTTCCAAGGAGGAACCTTCCTGTCTTAACAACTCCTTGATACGGCTGACCACTGGATCGCTGTCCTGAGTCTCTTTCCAGCTGTGATGGGGTAAGGGATTTAATGTTGCGCCATACTGCTTTCTGTAGACTTGCTGCTCATGGATTATCCCATTTCGATGGAACGCAGGTAGCTCAATTTCTTCCAGGTCGTCTGATTCTTCTTCCGTGTCAGATTCATGCGGCATTCGGGACAATGCGTCGGCATTAGCATTCTTTCGGCCTGCCCGGTACTTGATGGTAAACTGGTAATTCGACAATCGAGCCATCCAACGCTGCTCCATGGCTCCCAGCTTGGCTGTTTCCAGGTGCGTTAAGGGGTTGTTGTCTGTAAACGCAGTGAACTGGTTGGAGGCCAGATAGTGCTTAAATCTCTCGGTAATGGCCCAGACCAGTGCCAGGAACTCCAACTTGAAGCTGCTATAATTTTCCGGGTTCCTCTCAGTTGGCCTGAGTTTTCTGCTGGCATACGCGATGACTTTTTCTTGGCCATTCTGCTTCTGCTTTAGAACTGCTCCCAAACCTTCATTACTGGCGTCGGTGTACAGCAGGAACGGTTGGCTGTAATCAGGATGGTTAAGATCTTCATCGCCTGTAAGGAATCTCTTTCATCTTTTGGAATGCTTCAGCCTGTTCCTTACCCCAATTAAAGGGAGGGTTTCTGCTCTTTAGGGATTGTCCTACTAGGAGGTCCTGTAAGGGGCTGCCTTCTTCGTGTAATCTTTCACGAACCTTCTGTAGTAACCCGTTAGTCCCAGGAACTGTCGCACTTCCTTGAGGTTCTTCGGCTCCGGCCACTTCTGGATGGCAGTGACTTTCTCTGGGTCCGGCGCTACTCCTTCCGAACTGACGATGTGCCCCAAGTATTGTACCTTCTGTTTGAGTAGATGGCATTTTGAGGGTTTCAACTTCATCCCGTACCTGGACAGGGACTCGAATACTTCTGCCAGGTGCTTCAGATGGTCCTCATATGTCTTGGAATACACGATGACGTCGTCTAAGTATAGCAGCACGGTTTCGAAATTGAGATGTCCCAGGCAGTTCTCCATCACTCTCTGAAATGTTCCCGGGGCACTGCTGAGCCCAAACGGCATCCTGTCGAACTCACAGAGCCCCATTGGGGTGGTGAAAGCCGTTTTCTCACGATCCTCCTCAGCCACAGCCACTTGCCAGTATCCACTAGTCAGATCAAGGGTAGAAAAGTAGTTAGCCGTTTTCAGAGCAGCTAAGGACTCCTCAATTCGTGGTAACGGGTAAGCATCTTTATGTGTTATGCGATTCACTTGCCTGTAATCCACACACATTCTCATACTACCATCTTTCTTTTTAACCAGAACTAGAGGTGCTGCCCAGGGGCTACAACTATCCCTTATCACCCCGGCTTCCTTCATATCATGTAACATTTCCTTAGCTTTCTGATAATGGGCTGGAGGTATAGGCCTGTACCGCTCTTTAATGGGAGGATGACTACCTGTAGGGATATGATGCTGTACTCCCTTAATGGCCCCAAAGTCGAGGGGGTGTTTACTAAACACTTGTGCGTACTCTTGTACCACCCGTAATACCCCTTGTTTCTGGTGGGCGGGAGTGGTGTCGGTCCCGACATGGAGTTGCTGACACCAATCCGCCACCTGAGCTGCCGGGTCATTATCCTCCGCTAGTTGGGGGAGTCTAAGGACTCAGTCGGGAGAATAGAATTATTATCGACGGCATGTAATTTAGCAATGGTTGCATAACGGGGTAAGTTTACCTCATCATCTCCCCAGTTGAGAAGCCGTACCGGTACTCTTCCATTCACCACTTCCACTACTCCCCTAGCAGTCATAAGTGTAGGTCTATGTTCTGAATGGTGGGGTTCTACTACAGCTTGGTAGTTCTGTCCTCTCAGACCTATGGCTGCCCTGCACCAGATTATCATTTCCTCATTGGGGGTATCACAATAGGATTCGAGTCGGTGACCCGTACATTACCAATTTCGCCGTCTGTAAGCTTCGCTTGCTGCTGACACATCAGGGCCCGGATCTCTCTCTGGATCACTCCCTTCTGCCTTGGTCGGGCAATCTCAGCGAGCTGTTGGAGTAGAAACACAACTTCTCCCAGACAGTTACTGATAATGTTAGTACCCAAAATTATATTTAAACCGTTCTCTTCATTTACAGTCTTTACTACTAGAAGCCCCTGGTCTTTCAACTCCTCTCTGCCCACTTTCACATCCACACTTTTGGTCCCGAGTACTTCCACAGGGAGACCATTAGAAGCATACACAGTAAAGTCAGGGCTCGGGGGTTGAAGACTATCCATAGACCAGAACTTCGTATATAGGGCATCAGGTATTATGGTCACCTGAGACCCAGTATCCAGCAACGCCGGAACCGCAATCCCATCCAGAATGATGGACAGGTAGGGTCGTCCACCCACGAACCTGCGGTTCCAGTCTAGGGGGCCTGACGGGTCTCCTCCTGGGTGTTGGCCCTCGGACCCAGGTTCTGCCCGTTTAAAGGACACTGTGGAGACATATGACCTTTCCGGTTGCAACGGTA
The DNA here is from genome assembly GCA_033576555.1 of Oophaga sylvatica. Taxonomy (NCBI): domain Eukaryota; kingdom Metazoa; phylum Chordata; class Amphibia; order Anura; family Dendrobatidae; genus Oophaga; species Oophaga sylvatica. The sequence goes on along the minus strand of JARQOD010000005.1, from coordinate 3,765,597 downwards.
ACAGGTGATCTCCCGACGAGGAGGGTGTTGATCAGGGGTCGCTCCTGGGGGTGGCGTTGTCCTCCCCGGGGGGGCGACGTCTTCCTTCTTCTCCGGTTCATCCACGGGACGTCTTCTGGGCAGTCAGCTAATAAGATCTTTCCTTCTTCCTCTTGCCGCAGCTGCAGGGCACTCATCACAGCAGCCAGATTTTTAGTCAACTGGCGCACTTCCGAGCGCAGACAGTCCAACTCACCAGGGACCGTGGCCTGCGTTTTGGCTTCTGCCACAAGTGGGGAAAAGGTGGATATTGCCGGTTCTAGAGTGACTTCACCCTGGTGATGTTGGGTTGCCACTTCAGGTTTGCCCAGGGGTCGCAGCCCTTTTATTGCCATGTCCTTTAGGGCATCAAAGGTGGCATCTGGATGATCTAAAGACCACCAATTCACAGTTCTGCGTTCCGCTTGGGACCTCAGTCCTTGCACAAATTGTTCTTTCAGCATCTTATTTTCATCAATGACACTTATGGTATTAACCTGCTTGAGGGCTCTCAGGGCCCCTTGTAGTCGGCAGGCATAGTCCCTGATGCTGTCACCTGGCTGCTGTGAACAGTGGTAGAAGGCCATCCGGAGATCCGTTTCTGTGCGGTCTTCAAACATGGCATGTAGCTTAAAGAGGATCGCGGGTACCGACTCCTGATCAACGGTATCCCAGGTCTCCACTTCCCTCTCAGCAGCGCCAGTTAGCTGCCCTATCAGCACAGCAGCTTTTTGTCTCTCAGACATGGAGTACATTTCTAGGATGCTGCATAACTTCCGCTTGAATCCTGCCAAAGTACCTGGCTCACCGCAGTACTGGGGTAGCCATTTCGCCCCAGGCATATATGGGAGCGTTAGTGGCATGAGCGGGACTACCGGACTGGGTGCTGGGCCTGCGCCCCCATCTGGCGCTACAATGCCACGCGGTGCGGGGTCGGGGCCTCCGGCTGGGGCCGCACTGTCGGCCGGTTGTTGTGACATATTAGCGCCCCCTTGGTTAAACGGAGCCTACCGGTTTCAGAAGCTGCTATTCCACAGGCACAGCGGTGGGGACAGGACCTTCGTCGCAGGCGCTCTGATGTCAGAGCGTTCACTTCCTGTCGCAGGACCTGCCGCTGAGTCAGAGCCGGGGGCGTGTCCAAGACTTTGCGCTCTTCTCAGGTACGCCCACCTTCTTCTCCAGCGCCTCAGGGCGCGAATATGGCGGCAAATATGGCGGCATTTGGCGCCAAACAACAGCAACAGTCTTTTTCCCCAAAACGCTCCACAGGCACACAGGGCTCGCAATTTTGCGAGTTTCTCATCCTGTTCGTGACGCCAAGTTGTCGTGACCCGCACCACAATTGTGGGTTACCAGGGCAATGGGGTACTCAGAGCCGAGCCCATGGAAGTCTATGGGGTTGTCACAGGTAGCGGTGGCTCGGTCTGTGGCCCTGGCGGTCAGGCGTATGTTGGGGGGGGGGGTTATTTACAGGGGACTGGTATATAACAGTTCGTGACGCCACCTATAGTTTTCTGATCACTAAGACCAGCGCTGCTGTAGATCTCTGAGGGGATGGTGTGGCAGCTAGATGTCGGGTCCCCTACAGGTGGGACTCTTCCCTCAGGGTCTATAGTGATGATGATGTCGTGAAGGTATGCAGTTAAATGACACAGTCTCACACATTAAAGCTTCTTTCCATACCTTTTACTTTCCAAGATGATAAGGCAGGTCCCGGGAAGCTGTTGGGGTGGATGGAGGATGCGTTTCAAGGTAACGGCTGAGCAGGTTAGAGGCCTCCTTAACTTTCAATGTAATGAGTCCAACTTGCATGAAGCTAAGTTCACTCTAAAACTCCAGCTAATTCTGTAGCTGTACTGCCCGGTCAGTATAGTGGTCGGAGCCTCCTCAGGGTGGAATTAAGACCTTGCTTTTGTCCTGCAGAACTCAAAAGCCTTATTCTCCTGACTCCGGTTACGTACTGACAAAAGGGCTTGTTCCTGTGACCTGAAGTCCAGCGAACCTCTGGTTATTCTATCACTACGCTTGAAGCTGTAGCAACACTTTGGTCCCCAGTGACCGGTGAATAGTGCAGACAATCCAATGTCCAAGGCACTTCTATAATTCCTTTCCACTGCGCCCTTCGCCCTGCTTGCGCTCTTAACATAAGCACTGACTAGACTAGGATAATATTCAGTCATCCGTACTAGCCTCCACTTCTGTACCGTCTCCCTGTGTTGACAGGAGATCTCGACTCTCCAACAGGCACCAGTCCTCACTCCCTGCACGCTCACAGGACCAACTTTCAGACCGCACTGTGCTACAGGACACTCCCCTATACACCCCTGCTGGGTGTGTCCGAATTGTATATGAGTCATGTCGAGCCCTTAACCGTTACCTCTCCACTCATCCTCCCGTATAATGTGTGCCTTACATACCAGGGCTACACACCTCCATCAAGGATCTTAAGATGGGTCGTAATTTCATCTTCCAACAAGACAACGACCCAAAGCACACAGCCAAGAAAACCAAGGCCTGGTTCAAGAGGGAAAAAGTCAAGGTGTTGGAGTGGCCTAGTCAGTCTCCTGACCTTAACCCAATTAAAAACTTGTGGAAGGAGCTCAAGATTAAAGTCCACATGAGACACCCAAAGAACCTAGATAACTTGGAGAAGATCTTCATGGAGGAGTGGGCCAAGATAACTCCACAGACCTGTGCCGGCCTGATCAGCTCTTATAAAAGACGATTATTAGCTGTAATTGCAAACAAGGGTTATTCCACAAAATATTAAACATAGGGGTTGTATAATAATTGACCCACACTTTTATGTTTAAAATTTATTAAAATTCAACTGAGCAACATAACTTTTTGGTTTGTAAGATTTATGCTTCTGTTAATAAATCCTACTCTCGTTTGCAGTTTGAAGGCTCTAACTTATTTGCATCTTATCAAACCAGCTAAATCTGCAGGGGGTTGAATACTACTTGTAGGCACTGTACACCTGGTTTCTTGAGATACAGTACCCTTTTTCTGCTTTTTATATTCTGGTCTAATCCATACTGAGTTAGCATCAGTGTGTTACTCCGGAAATCTATACGGAGATTTACAATTTTCACCTCTACTATATACACCTGGTATCTTCAGATACAGTACCCCTTTTCTGCTTTTTATATTCTGGTCTAATCCATACTAAGCCTGAGTCTGTGTGTGACTCCGCAAATATATACGAAGATTTAAATTTTCCCCTTCACCTTATACAGCTGTACGCTTCTGATACAGTACCATAATTCTGCTGGTATTTTCATTTTCCCAAACATGAGGAAGTATGGTGGAAGAGGCCGCGGACGTGTGCTGGTGGGACCAGCTGGTGCTGATGGTGGTGGTGGTGCATCTGCTGGTAGTGCCAAAAGCACAATAGCACCTAAGGCAGGAGGTGTTAAGCCTGAGTCATCGTCTGGCTCCAGAAGGCCTGGAAGGCTCCCTTTTCTGAGAGTAGGTAAACTGCTTTTAAAGCCGGAGCGTCAGGAACAGGTTTTAGCTTACATTGCCGAAACAGCCTTCAACTCTATTGCCTCCTCTTCTGAAGTATCAAAAAATGCAAGCAGTGAGTCGTCAGTGCGGGCTCCTGGTCAGGAACAACACCTTTCCTTGTGTCCTTCACCCCCACCAAAAGTGAAGGCAGGCCACACTTCAGATTACTCCATGGAACTCTTTTCACATACCATGCCTGGGTTATCAAGTCGAATCCTGAATTCCCCAGTACAAGATGAATCTGACATGGAGTGCACTGATGCACAGCCACTGCTAGATGATTCTGCTGCTGGCACTTTTACCCAGAGCACTACATTGCCCTCGCAGTCTACTGAGCCAGAATCTGACCCTGATGAAACGCAGGTGCCCCTTCCCGCATACTATACCACCTTACACGGTGACACAGAGTAAGGTGCAGATGAAATTGAAGAGGAGGTGATGGATGACCCAGTTGTTGTCCCGGATTGGCATCCATTGGTGGAAAAGGGTGCCGCTGGCAATAGCTCAGAAGAGGAGGAGGATCCGCAGCAGGCATCGACATTGCAGCTGGGGTAATCTGGCAGGCCCATAGCAGTCCAAAAACGTGTTAAAAAACAAAAAGAGTTGTAGGACAGCTTGGCCAGACGATTAAATTAGCACAGCGTGCAAGCCCTGAAAATTTATCCCATAGTAGGAAGAGTACAGTGTGGCACATTTTTACCAAAATCCTATTGATGAGGCAAAGGTCATCTGTAGGAAATGCGGAAGGACCTTTAGCCGAGGGAAAAACTCTCAGAAATTTGAATACCAGTTGCATGCTTAGACATTTAAACACCATGCACTTTCAAGCGTGAACGGACTACAAAACCTCAGGTAGCACATGTGCACCTGCTCCGACTGAAGGTAGCCAGCAATGCTCCATCGCTTCCCCCACTGTAAGCCCACCGGTTAGCACACCACCAGCAAGAAATGTTGAGGTGTCATCGCAAGGCCAAAGCAGTCAGGGAATCACAAAGTTTTTCCAACGAAAGACTGAATCTAGTCCATCACTAACGCCACCACCACCATCACCATCGCCAACCCCCTCTCAATCCGCCATGTCCACCGCTAGTTCCCCTATATGCAGCTCTCAAGTCCAGTTCACCCTAGCAGACACTCTGAGTAGGACAAGAATGTAATCATCCTCTCATCTGCGTCCATTGGCTTTGAACGCCTACATTGCCAAACTGATCTCATTAGAGATCATGCCCTTCCGTTTGGCTGAAAGCGCAGCATACCGAGAGCTAATGGCCTGCGCTGTCCCACGCTATGACCTACCCAGTCGGAACTTCTTTTCTAGAAAAGCCATCCCTGCCCTCCACCTGCATGTGAAAGACCGCATTGTCCATGCACTCAAACAATCAGTGAGTAGAAAGGTGCACCTCATAACAGATGCATGGGCCAGTAGGCATGGCCGTTACGTGTCCATCACTGCACACTGGGTTAATGTGGTGGATGCAGGCTCTACAGGGGATAGCGGCAGTGGGACAGTGCTGCCTAGCCCACGGTATAGGCAACAGTTGGCTGTAGGCGTTTGAGCCTCCTTCTCCTCCTCCAGAAGCAAAAGCTCGTCGACAGAGCTCAGTCACACGAGCACTTCATCCGCAGCTGCCAGTGTTGCACACGAGGTGTCCCACTATCGAACAGCTAGTGGTAAGCGTCAGCAGGCTGTTTTAAAAATGATGTCTTTGGGTGAAAACAGACACACCGCGGAGGTACTGGCCGACTACTTGCAGCGAGAAACTGAGTCATGGCTGGGCAGTATACATCTTGAGCCAGGCAAGGTAGTCAGTGATAACAGCCTTAATTTTCAGGCGGCCATAGCCCGGGCAAAACTCAGACACATACCTTGCCTGGCTCACACATTGAACCTGGTGGTGCAGTGCTTCCTAAATAATTATCCGGAGTTAACAGCCCTGCTCCATAAGGTGCGAAGACTGTGCTCGCACATTTGTCGCTCGCCCGTAGACTCCAGTCGTATGCAGAGGCTGCAGCGATCACTCCACCTGCCAAAGCACCACCTAATCATAGACGTTGCAACAAGGTGGAACTCCACCATGCACATGGTTAAGAGGCTGTGCGAACATAGGCAGGCTGTAACGCATTTGTGGGAGGATACACGGGCAGGCAGTTTAAGGGCAGACATGGAGTTGTCGGGTGTGCAGTGGTCAAAGCTGAAAGACCTCTGTAAAGTCCTTCAGTGTTTTGAGGAATGCACACGGCTGGTAAGTGCAGACGATGCCATCATGAGCATGAGCATCCCACTTATGCGTCTGCTCATGCAAACTTTGACGCACATTAAGGATCAGGCATCTGCCGTGGAGAAGGAAGAGGAGGAATAAGGAAGCCTTGATGACAGTCAGCCATTGTCTGCTCAGGGAACTGTCCTGGACAAGGTGGAGGAAGAAGAGGAAGAGGAGAGGAGATGAGGGGGATGATTATTTTGGGGAGGAGGATGCTTCTCAGGGGCAAGAGAAAATGTTGGCTTGCCAAGGTCAGGTACAGAGTTTGTGCGTGAATGGAGGGATGTGGATTTGGCAGAAAGTGCTCCTCCACCCAGCACTGGTAGTGCATCATTGACACCTGGAACACAGGCCCACATGTGTGATTATGTCTTGCGGATCCTAAAAAGGGACCCTCGCATTACCAAAATTATGAAGGATGACAAATACTGGTTGGCCAGCATCCTCGATCCACGCTATAAAGGCAAATTACAGAACATCATGCCACAGGAGAACCTAGAGCTAATATTGGCGAACAAACAAGCAACTCTGGTAAATCGTTTGTTAGAGGCATTCCCAGTACACAGCAGAGGTGCAGGTTCTACCACGAGCCGTACTGGGCCAAATGGAAAAGGTGTTCGTGGTGCACACAGCCGAAGTGGCATTGGAGACAGGGGTTTCATGACCATGTTGTGGACTGATTTCTCGAGTACCGCTCACACGACTAGTAATACTGAATCAATTGCAACAGACAGGAAACAGCAGTTGTCAACTATGGTTAAAAATTACCTCTCCTCCCCTATCGATGTTCTCCCTCACAGTTCATTCCCCTTTGACTACTGGGCCTGTAAACTGGACACCTGGCCTGAATTGGCACAATATGCCTTACAGGAGCTCGCTTGCCCTGCTGGTTGTGTGCTATCGAGAAACTGTCTTCAGTGCTGCTGGATCAATCCTGACAGAAAGAAGGACCCAGCTGTCAACCCAAAATGTAAAATGTTGGTGATCTCACCTTCATTAAAATGAACCATGCCTGGGTTTCAAAGGATTTTGTATCACCTTCCCCTGATGACACATAGGTTGCTAGCAAAATGGCTAGTTTGTCCTCCTCTTCCTCCGACTTCTCCAATTCCTCCATTTGCAGCTGCTGAACGTCCAGCCTACACCTCAACATATGCCAGTTTTTCCACCTCCCTAACTGGGCTGTACCTCCCCAGGGCCAGCGTCAGCACCTGGTGCACCAGGGCAAGTGCCGGTTCCCTGAGCAGGTGGGGGGACCCACTCGTGGGCGATGGCACTGGTACAGGGCCCCTCATAGTACGCCGGTGTCTCTGATGGTGGGGGGGCCCACTCGCCGTCAGAGACACCGGCGTACTATGAGGGGCCCTGTGCCAGTGCCATCGCCCACGAGTCGGCCCCCCTGCTTGCTCAGGGCCCCAGCACTTGCAATACTTACCTCTTTCTGCTCCACCGCTGTGACGTCTTCCGCGTTTCCTGTCAGTGACATTCAGGTCAGAGAGCGCGATGACGTCACGTCTGTATGCCCTCTGCCTGAACAGTCCAAGTGCAGAGAGCTGGAAGATGGTGACGCTGAGGAGTCCAGAGTAGAGCAGTGCCCAGCAATGAGAGATTTGTCCTTTTTTTAATGTTTGGAGCAATATATGGGGAGCATTATACACTGGAGCATTATAAATGGGGCCCATCATACACTGGAGCATCATCCATGGGTCCCATCATATACTGGAGCATCATATGGGGCCCATTATATATGTAGCAATATATAGGCCCATAATACACTGGAGCATCATCCATGGGGACCCATCATATACTGGAGCATCATATGGGGCCCATTATATATGTAGCAATATATAGGCCCATCATACACTGGAGCATTATAAATGGGGCCCATCATACACTGGAGCATCATATACATGGCCCATTATACACTGGAGCATTATAAATGGGACCCATTATATATGGAGCATTATATAGGCCCATCATACACTGGAGCATCATCCATGGGGCCCATCATACACTGGAACATTATAAATGGGGCCCATCATACACTGGAGCATCATACACAGGGCCCATTATACACTGGAGCATTATAAATGGGGCCCATTATATATGGAGCATTAAATATGCCCATCATACACTGGAGCATCATGCATGCGGCCCATCATACACTGGAGCATTATAAATGGGGTACATCATACACTGGAGCATCATATACGGGGCCCATTATACACTGGAGCATTATAAATGGGGCCCATTATATATGGAGCATTATATAGGCCCATCATATACTGGAGCATCATCTATGGGGCCCATCATACACTGGAGCATCATATGGGGCCCATTTTATATGGAGCATTATATAGGCCCATCATACACTGGAGCATCATCAATGGGGCCCATCATACACTGGAGCATTATAAATGGGGCCCATTATATATGGAGCATTATATAGGTCCATCTTATACTGGAGCATCATATGGGGCCCATTATATATGGAACATTAAATAGGCCCATCATGCACTGGAGCATTATAAATGGGGTACATCATACACTGGAGCATCATATAAAGGGCCCACTATATATGGAGCATTATATAGGCCCATCATACACTGGAGCATCATCCATGGGGCCCATCATACACTGGAACATTAAAAATGGGGCCCATCATACACTGGAGCATCATATAAAGGGCCCATTATATATGGAGCATTATATAGGCCCATCATACACTGGAGCATCATCAATGGGGCCCATCATACACTGGAGCATTATAAATGGGGCCCATTATATATGGAGCATTATATAGGTCCATCTTATACTGGAGCATCATATGGGGCCCATTATATATGGAACATTAAATAGGCCCATCATGCACTGGAGCATTATAAATGGGGTACATCATACACTGGAGCATCATATAAAGGGCCCATTATATATGGAGCATTATATAGGCCCATCATATACTGGAGCATCATCTATGGGGCCCATCATACACTGGAGCATCATATGGGGCCCATTATATATGGAGCATTATATAGGCCCATCATACACTGGAGCATCATCCATGGGGCACATAATACACTGGAGCATCATATGGGGCCCATTATATATGGAGCATTATATAGGCCCATCATACACTGGAGCATCATCCATGGGGCACATCATATACTGGAGCATCATTTGGGGTCCATTATATATGGAGCATTATATAGGCCCATCATACACAGGAGCATCATCCATGGGGCCCATCATACACTGGAGCATTATAAATGGGGCCCATCATACACTGGAGCATCATATACAGGGCCCATTATACACTGTAGCATTATAAATGGGGCCCATTATATATGGAGCATTATATAGGCCCATCATACACTGAAGCCTTATAAACGGGGCCCATCATACACTGGGTCATCATATACGGGGCTCATTATACACTGGAGCATTATAAATGGGGCCCATTATATATGGAGCATTATATAGGCCCATCATACACTGGAGCATCATGCACGGGGCCCATCATACACTGGAGCATCATATACGGGGCCCAATATATATGGAGCAATATATAGGCCCATCATACACTGGAGCATCAGCCATGGGGCCCATCATATAGTGGAGCATCATATGGGGTTCTTTATTTATGGGGCATCATATAGGGTATGGAGCATCATATGGAGCAGATATGGGGCCTATTCTGGGTGGAGCATTATATGGAGCCCAGAATGTATGGAGCAATATATGAGGCCCATCATATACTGTATGGAGCAATATGTGGGGCTCATTATACTCTATGAGGACCGTCCTATACTGTATGGAACATTATATGGAACCAATTATGTATGGAGCAATATATGGGGCTCATAATTCTGTATGGCGCACTATGTGGTGCCCATAATACTGTATAGAGGACTATACTGTCTGGTTTTTGAGCTATTGTAGAATTTACAATAGATATCACTCATGTAATGTAAGAAGTGAAGTATTTGGCGTTGTACTATACCTATATTTCTCTGCCGTATCGGATCATCATGAATTGTGGTATGTGTTAAAGGGGCCCACTGAGACTCTTTGGCCTGGGGCCCACAAAAACCTGGAGCCATCTCTGCTCCCCCCCCACAACTTTAGCCAAATAACCCCCAGTTTTGAATGCGTTACTATTATTATAAATTACATGAAGGTTGACAAGCTTAAGTAATAAGAATTGATGTCATAGGCATTGAAATGAGCACTGTAGGTGTGTTTACTGTCCTCCAATCCCTGTCAACTTTTCTTCCCCATTGACTTGCATTGGGTTTCGTGTTTCAGTCGGACCTTTGACTTTTGCCGATAGTCGGCCGATTTCGTTCGACTCGACTTTTGTGAAAGTCGGATGGTCCGAAACCCTACTCGACCCTCCCGGAGGCAAAGTCGCTCATCTCTAATGGGGAGCATAATACACTGGAGAATTATATTGGGGCCCATCATACACTGGAGCATTATAAATGGGGCCCATCATACACTGGAGCATCAAATACGGGGCCCATTATACACTGGAGCATCATATGGGGCCCATTATATATGGAGCATTATATAGGCCCATCATACACTGGAGCATCATCCATGAGGCACATCATATACTGGAGCATCATATGGGGCCCATTATATATGGCGCATCATATGGGGCACATTATATATGGAGCATCACATGGAGACCATTATATATGAAGCATTATATATGGGGACCATTATATATGGAGCATTATATGGGGCTCATTATACACTGTAGCATCATATATGGGGCTCATCATATACTGTGGCATCATATGGGGTTCATTATTTATGGGGCATCATATAGGGCTCTTTATATATGGAGCATCATATGGAGCACATATGGGGCCTATTCTGTATGGAGCAATATATGGGCTCATTATTCTGTATAGAGCAATATATGGGGCTCATTATTCTGAATGGCGCACTACGTGGTGCCCATAATACTATATGGAGGACTATACTGTCCGGTTTTTGAGCTATTGTAGAATTTACAATAGAGATCAGTCATGTAATGTAAGAAGTGAAGTATTTGGCATTGTACTATACCTGTATTTCTCTGCTGTATCGGAGCATCATGAATTGTGGTATGTGTTAAAGGGGCCCACTGAGACTTTTTCGCCCGGGGCCCTCGAAAACCAGCAGCTAGCCCTGCCCCCCCACAACTTTAGCCAAATAACCCCCAGTTTTCAATGCGCTACTATTTTTATAAAATAAATTAAGGTTGACAAGCTTAAGTAATAAGAATTGATGTCGTTGGCTTTGAAATGGGCACTGTAGATGTGTTTACTGTTCTCCACTCACTGCCGACTTTTATTCCCCATTGACTTGCATTGGGATCGGGTTATGGACTCCGACTCGACTTTTTCTGATAGTCTGCCGACTTCGTTCGATTCGACTTTAGGGAAAGTCGGATGGTCCGAAACCCGACTTGACCCTCCAAAGTCGCTCATCTCTACAAGTGAGTACACATGGAAGAGTGTGACATCAATGGCACTGCATTACAGGCTCTTGGATTGGCAAGAAACTGATGTGTTTAGAAGGAGACGCGGTTCTTCATCAGTGTATGGTCCAACCGAGTGAGCCACCTATTCATAGACTTGCTCCCTAGGATTACGTATTAGTGACAGATGGGAGCCCAAATCAAGGAAAAAGAGAAAACACATGGAATTCCATAGAGTGTGAAGGATAGATAAAAAAGGCATATCTGTAGAATCGCAGATGAATTGATGTCAAATGAAAATCACTAAAAATCATATGTTTATTGAAATACGTTTAAAATATTTTCAAGAGAAAAAACTACTCTGTATGAGTTGGACTTGTATAGCAAAAGGTGCTGCCTGCAAGTGTAACAACCTCCCTAACAATAAAAGGGGTGTGTTGACAAAATGCTGGTTTCCACTCCCAGTTTATTGGAAATATAGTTTCTTTCAACTCTGAGTAATTAGTGAAAGGCCCTTATGTAGATGTTTTTAATTTTCTAATTCATTTCAACAGATGTAGCTAGAATATTTTTTTATAATGTTAATAATTTGTCATTATTTTAAATATCTATATTTATCATGCATTTTATTTAGAATATGTGCAATATGTAATCTCTGAGTCGAAGATGCAACAATTCACTCTGATGCAGGTGATTTAGGGAGATTGTTTCACTTGCTGGCTGAACCTTTTGCTATACAACTGATACGTTTCACTGAGGCTATTAACTTCAGGGATTTGAACCACAGAAGTTTGCTCCAGCACACTATGTGTTAAGAGGTATTAATAGCCTATTTTAAGGGCTGGGTTTCTGTGGACAACAACAGAGAGTGTGGGAGGTTGTCCACCTTATCTGCACCAAAGGGTTATGGTCTGGAGTTTAAATAGTTGGCCTCCTGAGGCATTTGGTGTTAAGTGTGCCTGGAGAGGATAACTCCAGAAAAGACTTTGTGTTTATGCTAACCTGTACCTTGTGTTTTTGCTAACCCTGAGCGGATGGATCCCCACTACCACAAGGATTGTGATTTGTGTTACCACTTTGTTTTGGTTTCCTGTTTTTGCCCAAAGGGCCGTGTTTATTTTTACTTCACCATGGTTTAAGTTAATGCCGCATATATAATAAACCAGTTAAGATCTTAAAGAGACAGTGTTCCCGTGTCTTCCTCTGTGTACAGCAAAATGAGCCAATCTACTTCAACATATACACAATTGACTCAGCTGATGTTTAGAGGAGACAGGGAAATAGGCTGCTGCCAGATTCCCCAATTATCTCCTCCATAAACACAGGATTGAGTATGCTGAAACCTTACTTCCCCGCCATGTCAAACTCACAGATCCTGGAATCTGGATAAATGCAGCATTAATAATAATAATAATCTTTATTTATATAGCGCCAACATATTCCGCAGCGCTTTACAGTTTAACAGTTTCAAAACATAAGTCATAAGTAACAACGTTAACAATACAATAATTAAAGCAAATAAGCCGACCCTGCTCGTGAGAGCTTACAATCTACAATGAGGATGTCCAGCATTAAGATGCTGGACATCCTTAAAAATTGCAAAAAAAATCTCAAAAATGCAAAATATTTCTGTGACTTGATATCAGTCATTGGGGATAAGTTGACCAATTTGGAAGATAACACAGTATCCGGCTGCGCTGTAGTAATTAAGAATCCTTAGGACCAAGATGAGTTGATGGTTTGTATTTGCACAATGCATTTCAACACTGGACTAGTGTCTTTTTCAAGTGAAAAAAAAAAAACAATTGCACCTATCCTGCTTATAAGTGGAACTTTTTGCATTTTGGATAACAGTTTTAGGAATATACCTGGTTAGAAAAAAGAAATATAAAGGTCATCTATTTTTTCTTTGCAGCTTTATAACACATATCCATCTGTGATGCGCTGGTTTACGAATGTGAGAGAAAAGGTGCTCAGGAACCAAAAAGTGGTGCACGCATTCATTCCAGAGACCTTCATCAACCAGAGGGAACAACTGGATGTAAATGACCAGAGGAATCTTATCGACTCGTTCTTGGTGAAACAACGAGAGGTACTAAAATACGTAGTGTTACATGTGTGATAGATCTGAGCTTGTCATCTGGCATAATTCATGTTGAAAACACAATTTAGTTTTATTTTATATAGGCTGCAGGAAAACTTTATCTAGTTGTGGGGCTATATGGCTTGCTGGGATGTCATTAGTGTATTTTAGAAGAGTAAATTTTGTAGTATTATAAATGGCACATGGTAGCTGGGGCTGTTACAGATTACTGGAAACGGGAAGAGTAACTGTTGTAATAACTATGATTTCATAAATCAATAGTGCACATGAAAATCTGCAATTTATCTTATATTACATAGCTGTCCCGGGTATGCCAGTCTCCACCTCCTTCCCCTGAGTATGCTGCCCTCTGTTGTGCTCCACAATGGGTTTTGCAAGTTGCCCGGCGTGGATCAATGACATCATCTACCTAAGTCTATTTAAGTCCCATTAACACACACACCTGTGTCTTAGGACTTACACTCCTAGTCCTATGTTAGGTGTGATCCACCATTTGGCTGTTTGTGTTCAGTGTTTGTTGTTGAATTCATCCCTGCTGGATTCCACTTCATCCATTATGGTGATCCTGAGATTCCTGGTGAGCCTTTACAGTTCACGCTGCCCACATGCCTTCTAGCTGGATGCATCAACACCGGGGTTCATGTGCCAACCCGGACCAGAGGCTCAGAGGATCCACCTCACATGATGAGCTTTAAAGGGAACCTGTAAGGAACTCCAGGCCCCCAGAACCAGAAGTAGTTGTGTCTACATATGTAAATACTCTGTCTGACAGTCCCTTTGTTACATCACACACATAAACAGATCTTTATAAAATGAATTTCTAAAGTCCGATTCTTATATGTAAATGAGGCCTTTGACTAGTCGATGGGGAGTTATCTCCTACCGAATACAGATTTTACGATATATGAGAGGGAGAGAACAGTCCAGGTAGAGACAGAAGCAAATGTCTCTAGTAATATGTTAAAGGGAACCTGTTAGACTAGTCGTCTCACTTAGCAAGTTATCACACCCCTGTGGGCGCGATAACATGGCTTACAAGCGTCGGCATCGTCGCCAGCACTAAACATACCTCGCGCATGCTCACAGCTTTCTTTCCTCACTGCATTGAGCCTCTGAAGCCAGGTGTATGCGCCCGACTCCAGAGGATAAATGCAGTGAGGGAAAAGAGGTGCGTGCATGGGTGAGGTATGGGGATGACACGGGAGCTTGTAAGCCATGTTATCATGCCCACAGGGGCCTGATAACATGCTATGTGAGTCAACCAAATCACAACAATATGTATTGCCTAGATTACTGGCACTTCCAATCACAGAGGAATCAAATGAAATTTTGGAAGCTTTTTACCGTAAAATCAAACAAATTTTATTTAGAACATATTAAAAAATATATAATATAAAAAATAAATATGGGGACAACAAAATGCAAAGGAATGGCCTAAAAAGGTACCAGGGATTAAACAGGATGCATATATGTAATATCCTATGTCTATTGCTAATATTACTTCAATCAGTAGGTGGAGCAAGAAGTATATAGCTACCAATATTAAGCATAGTATTGCACATCTCAAATATATTTTTTAAAAAAAGGATCATATGCAACATCCCATTCAGTAAAAATCCAGCTAAACTCACCTGACCGGAGGCACCAATGCTATGAGTAAAACTATGTAGGTGCCTAGTGCAAAGTATACCATAGCATGCCAGCAAATGAATGCAAAAATACAAAGCCAGAAAGCAGAGGAGATATATATAAAGATGCTGATAAGAAAACACTATACCTTAGAGTGGCCGTGGCACCCTTGACACGCGTTTCGCGTTTACCTTGTTCAAAAGGGAGCGTTAACACGCTAAACGCGAAACCAGCAGCTAATCTAATTAGAGAAAATTTTTGAGAGAAAAAGGCACAAGGGTTACTCTTATAGGTCACCGGATTCCTTTGGGACAAAACGGCTCCTGTTGTGAATACTCTGGTTCTGAATGGTCTGATATAAGTGACCTGAGTTCCCATCAGCCTGGCCGGTAATACTGTTATGTTTCGGTAGCTGAGGAGAAATTGCAAAAAAGCAAAAGTAGTAATACACCAGAGAGGCTGGAAACTATTGGATTGCAGTACCCTAAACTAACCGCCATACTAGAAGTAGCCGTGGAGCGTACCTACGGTGATCCTGGACGCCTAGTCACAGCCGGAAAGATAACTACACCTAAAGGCAGAAAGATGAAAGCTTTCTGCCCCGGAGCAGATCCCCCAAAGAAATAGGAAGCCCCCAAACATGTAATGACTGTTAGACAAGAAGAAAATACGGACACAGACAGAAAATAGAATGAGCAAACGCTGGGGCCCAATCTGTCTAGATAGAAAAGTATGGGAAAGAATTCTGACTGCAACCCCAAAAAACCCTGACAAAAATACCAACACTTCTGATTAACAAAAACCTGAGATCACATGATCTCTACCACCTAAATCAGATCTCTGGTGTAACACACAGCAATTCAGCAAAAAAGTGACAAAGGAACAGAGCAAAAGTGCAAATACAAAATGAGCACAATAGCAGCACCAGACCCCAAAAGGGGACCAAACAGAAGTCCCCTGCAAGCAGCAAAACAGGCAAGGAAAATCAAACCAGAGGAAAAAAACAGCAAATCACTTATCTGAAAGAGAGCAGGAATGAAAGCTGAGCTCCAAGCAAAATTGGAAGAACAATTGATTACCGGCCAGGCTGATGGGAACTCAGGTCACTTATATCAGACCATTCAGAACCAGCTGAAGGCCATTCAGCAATTAGTTCATCACCCTCAGCAACCACCGGAGGGAGTCCCAGCTCAGAAGTCGCCTCCAGAGTTTTCACAACAGGCTCCTGCACCAATCTCAGAAGCATCAACCTCCAGCAGAAATGGTAGAGAAACATCAGGTTGGCGCAGAACAGGAGCAGAAGTGAATCTCCGCTTAAGCTCCTGAAACGCAGAAACTGCCTCAGGAGACCAATTCACTACATCAGAACCCTTCTTGGTCAAATCAGTCAGTGGCTTCACAATACCAGAGAAATTAGCTATAAATTTACGATAAAAATTAGCAAAACCCAAAAATCTCTAAAGAGGCTTCAAAGTAGTGGGTTGAACCCAATCACAAATGGCCTGAACATTGACCTGGTCCATTTCAATAATAGACGGAGACAAAATGAATCCCAGAAATGAAACCTTCTGTACGCCAAAAAGACATTTTGATCTCTTCACATACAATGCGTTTTCTCTCAAAATCCGGAATGCAGTCCGAACATGTTCCACATGAGAATCCCAGTCATTGGAAAAAATCAAGATATCGTCCAAATAAACGATCAGAAATTTATTCACGAAATCCCGGAAAATATCGTTCATAAAGGATTGGAAGACGGAAGGGGCATTAGTGAGCCCAAAAGGCATCACTAGGTACTCAAAATGCCCCTCTGGGGTATTAAACGCCGTCTTCCATTCATCACCGTGCTTGATGCAAATAAGATTATACACCCCCCTGAGGTCAAGCTTGGTAAACCAACAAGCACCTTTCACTCTGGAAAATAGGTCAGAAATCAAGGGTAACGGATATTGATATTTAACAGTGATCTTATTCAGGAGACAATAATCAATGCACGGCCTCAATGAGCCATCCTTCTTGGCAACAAAGAAAAAGCCGGCACCCAAGGGTGAAGAGGATGGTCTGATATGACCCTTCTCTAAAGACTCTTTGATATAAGATCACACAGCCTCATGCTCAGGTACAGATAAATTAAAGAGCCGACCCTTGGGAAATTTACCACCGGGTACTAAGTCAATAGCGCAATCATCACTCCTATGAGGAGGTAAGGATGCAGACTCACTCTCACTAAACACATCAGAAAAATCAGTCATAGTCAGGGACATCTTGAGACTGGGGGGAGGCAGAAAAAACATCTTGAGACTGGGGGGGCAGAAAAAACAGGAGTGTCATTACGAACACATTGACAACCCCAACTGACCACAGACACAGACTTCCAATCCAAAACAGGATTATGAGTCTGTAATCAAGAAAAACCCAGTACAATAATGTCATGTAAATTATGAAACACCAAAAAATTTGCAATTCTCTTGGTGGTCCAGGTCAACCCGCATTAACACCTGGGTAGAAAACTGGGGTTTATTCTCTGTCAAAGGGGTAGAATCAATGCCCCGAAAAGGGATAGACTTCCACAGGGGTATCATAGGGAAACCACAACGTTTGGCAATATCAAAATCCATCAGGTTTATAGCTGCTCCTGAATCAACAAAAGCCTGAGCTGAAAATGTGGACATGGAGCAAATCAGGGTATGTCATGTATAGTGTACAGTCCTATAGCGTCTTGTGCTTGGGTGCGAGGAAAACACAGGAGACATAGGTTGAAATGAAATGACTTGTATTACTTCATACAAGCATGCTGAAAAGTTCACACAGTTTGCAGGAACAGAGTCAGGAGGCACAGCAGGCCAGAGTAATTTCAAGCACTACAATAAATCTCCAAAGCAGGTTCAGGATCTCTTCTCTGTACCGTAATTCCTCTGCAAACATGGATTCACCAAACAGCAGGTTTCCAGAGTCCAAAAGTGTTCAAAGGTTCCTCAGTAGGGAATAGCTGGAGTACAAGTTCAAGGTTTCCAGGAGTCAGGTCACAGACTGACTGAGGCTTGATTCAGGAGCACTGATTGTTCAGCTGAGGCTGCTTAAGAAGCAAGAGGGAAGAATCAGGGCGGGAACATGAAAACTGGAACTCCATATTAACTGAGGGCAAGAGCTGCAGAAAGACAGAAAGCAAAATGGCCGACGGAAAACTGAGTTTCAAGGAACATGTCAACAGAGACAAAGAACCTTACATTACTCCCCCCTTAGGGACAACCTCCGGATGACCTCAGACCAGGCTTGTCAGGGTACCTCTGATGAAACTGGCGGAGCAGGCGAGGAGCATTTACATTATTGACTGGTTCCCATGAGTTGTCCTCCACTGGGTAGCCCTGCCATTTAATCAAATATTGCAACTGATTTCTGTACAACCTGGAATCTAGAATCCTTTCCACCATAAATTCTTCCTGACCATCGACCAGCACTGGGTCAGGGCAAGGAGAAGAACGTCCAGGAAACGTATTGGGTGTTGCAGCCTTTAGTAGGGATACATGAAAGACAGGGTGGATTCTCATAGTTCTGGGCAGTTGAAGACGACAAGCAACAGCACTTATAATCTTACTGATCTTATAAGGTCCAATGTACTTATGTCCCAATTTAGACGATGGAATCTTTAATTTAAGATTTCTGGTTGACAGCCAGACCAAATCTCCTACCTTGAAAGCTGGTGCAGGTTTACGAAATTTATCTGCTGCTTTCTTGTACCTTTCCTGAGCCAATTCTAGATTTTCCTTTAGAAGATCCATATTCTTTTGTAAAGAAGTGATTCTTTCAGCCACTGCCGGCAAGGGCGTATCTATGGGAAATCGAGGAAAAATGTTAGGATGATAACCTAGATTGGAGTAAAAAGGAGACTGCTTAGTGGAGGCGCTCTGAGAGTTGTTATAAGAGAACTCAGCCAGTGGAAGTAGATCCACCCAATCATCTTGTAGGTGGCAGATAAAGCAGCGGAGATACTGCTCCAGGGTCTGATTGGTTCGTTCTGTCTGTCCATTAGTCTGAGGATGAAAAGCAGAAGAAAGGTTTACTTTAATGTCCAATGCTGCACAGAAATTTTGCCAAAACCTTGAAGTGAATTGCACCCCTCGATCCGAAATGACCTCATCCGGTACTCCATGTAAGCGAAACACATTCTTAATCATCAAGTCTGATGTCTGTTTTGCAGTGGGTAAGCCGACACAAGGGATAAAATGAGCTGCCTTTGTTAGACGGTCAACCACCACTAGAATGGTGTTCTTCCCTTGAGAGGTTGGTAACTCCACAATGAAGTCCATAGAAATGGATCCCCACGGGCGGGACGGGGTGGGAAGAGGTTGCAACAGACCAGTTGGTGAGGAGCGAGGTGTTTTGCATCTTGCACAGACTTCACATGAAGTGACATAGTTTAAGACATCTTTCCTGTAAGTGGGCCACCAAAAGAAACGAGAAAGAAATTCTTGTGTCTTTAGAATTCCCCTATGCCCGGCTATCTTGGAATCGTGGATGAGTTGCAATACTCTCAATCTGACTGTTTCAGGTATATACAGACGTTGTCCCTGAATCCACACACCATTCTTAAAGACAAGACTTACGTCCCTTGGGGGTTGAGCCAACAAAGAATCCGCATGGTATGCTTCCTTGATGTCCTTAAGTAGGTCTTGATTATGAATCACTCCCAGGAATCTAGAGTCAGGAAGAATAGTCTTAGGAGGAGTAAGTGGACGTGTCTCTGCTGAATGAATCCTAGAGAGTGCATCAGCCTTTCCATTGCGCGATCCTGGTCTATAAGAAATGACAAAATTAAATTGGTTTAGGAAAAGATTCCAGCGAGCCTGGCGAGGAGTCAGGCACTTAGCCGACCTGATAAATTCAAGGTTACGATGGTCTGTCAGGACGACTATTTGCTGTGCAGCACCCTGAAGAAGGTGTCTCCATTCCTTGAAGGCGGCAATAATGGCCAACAATTCTCTATTGCCCACATCGTAGTTCCTCTCAGCCGAAGACAACTGCTGGGAAAAGAAGGCACAGGGATGCAAGACATTCTTCTCACCTGTTCTCTGAGAGAGTATAGCTCCAACGGCACAGTCTGAAGCATCCACCTCTATTATGAAGGCAAGCTCGGGGTTGGGATGTACTAAGATAGGTGCGGTGGTAAATTTATCCTTTAAACAGGAAAATGCTTCCTGAGCTTGCGGGGTCCAGGAGAACCTAGACTGTTTCCGGGTAAGTTGGGTGATAGGTGACACTACCTCAGAAATTTTTTTAATGAAACGTCTATAGAAGTTGGCAAACCCGATGAAGCGCTGCACCTCCTTCACATTTCTAGGAATTGGCCAATCCTTGATGGCTTGGGTCTTGCTTCCATCCATACTAATCCCTTGCGTAGATAGTACATACCCCAGAAATTGAATTTCGGTCCTATGGAATTCACACTTTTCAAGTTTGATGTAGAGATGGTTTTGTCTTAGGCGTTCTAAGACCATTCTCACATGTCCATGATGTTCCTCTGTGGAGTTAGAAAAAATTAGAATATCATCCAGATAAATCACCACAAATGTATCTAGGAGATCCCTGAAGATATCATTCACGAAGTGTTGGAAAGTGGCTGGGGCGGTACTCAGACCAAAAGGCATAACTAGATATTCAAAGTGTCCATAGCGTGACCTGAAAGCAGTCTTCCATTCATCCCCAGGTCTAATACGGACCAAGTTATAGGCCCCACGGAGATCCAGTTTAGAGAAAATTTTGGCATGCCGCACTCTCTCCAACAACTCAGGGATTAAAGGCAATGGATAACGGTTTCTAATAGTAACCTTATTGAGTTCCCTATAGTCTATGCAGGGTCTCAGAGATCCATCTTTCTTCTTCACAAAGAAGATGGGTGCACCTGCGGGAGATGAAGAGGGGCGTATGAAGCCCTTGGCTAAATTTTCGTCTATATAATCCTTCAAAGCTTTTAGCTCGGGCCCCGCTAGGGGGTAGATCTTACCAAAAGGTATCTCGGCTCCGGGCAATAATTCAATTGGACAATCATATGGACGGTGAGGAGGAAGCTGATCAGCGTTCTTCTTGTCACATAAATCCACATAGTCCTGGTATACAGCTGGTAGTTCAGGGACTGACATGGTTCCTTTAGGAACAGAGCAAGCTGAAACTCCTTGACTCATCTGTTTCTCCGGAAAGTGTAATTCCTTGGTCTCCCAGTTAATCGTAGGATTCTGCGCCTGCAGCCATGGTAGCCCTAGAATAATGGGAAAGTGGGGAGAAGAGATAAGCATAAAAGACATTTTCTCCTGATGATCTTTACCCATAAGGACCCTCAAAGGCTCTGTTTCTTGATCCACTGGTCCAGAAGTCAGTAGAGAGCCATCCACAGTCTCCATCTGTACTGGAGTAGCCTTCTTCACTGAACGTATCCCCTGTTTCAGAGCAAAGGAGATATCCATAAAATTTCCACTTGCTCCTGAGTCGATCATAGCAGAGCTAGACACCCAGACTGAGTTAACCCAGAGTTTGATGGAAAGGAAGCAATGAGAATTGCTTCTTTTACAACTCAGCTGGGACATCGCTGAGGAAACTTGAAAAATTGCAGCGTTTATACCGTCATCGTCCCCAGAACTAACAGAGTTTAAGTCCGAGAAATCAAGATCTCTTGCAGCTGATCTCTCTGGAGCCTGAGGCTCGGACATGACAGAACTCCTCTCGCAACACTCACAGTGAATGACTGCTGCAGTAGTCTTACGAGAACGGCTGGGGCAGTTTATAATGAAGTGCCCTGACTTACCACAGTAGAAACATAGATTTTCCTTTATACGATGTTCTTTGCGTGCATCACTAACCCGTCTTTGTAAAGAGTCCACCTGCATGGGTTCAGGTTCTGGTTCCCTTGTGATCCTACTCAAAGGTTCGTTAGCTGAGGAGGGAGGTAGTAAAAGGTTAGTGCGATTATTTTCGAACCATCTCTCTTGTCTGCGTTCAGTCAGACGAGCATCAATACGAATACAATAGTTAATAAAGTCACCTAACGCAGTGGGAGGGTCGGCACGAGCAAGTTCATCCTTAATCAGTGGAGACAACCCTTTCCGAAAAATAGATTTCTTAGCGGAAGTGTCCCAAGTGGTATCAAGAGCCCATCTCCTGAAATCCAGGGCATATTCGGCTACTGAACGCTTACCTTGGCGCAAAGTTAACATGGCTGCTTCAGCTGTTGCACCTCGATTGGGGTCATCAAACACCTGCCCCATGGCTGAAATAAAAGCATCAAGGTGATTCAAACAATCATCCTCAGTCTCAATCAGAGGGTTTGCCCACATCAAAGCCTTATTGGTAAGCAACATGATTATAGTAAGCACTTTGGATCGTTCAGTGGGAAATTGTGAAGCATGTGCAGAGAAAAATAAATTGCATTGATTAATAAATCCCCTGAATTTCTCACGTTCACCGCCAAAACGAAAAGGAGGTAATTTGGGGATCCCAGAACTCGGGGTTATGGCAGGAGCCTGGGCTCGTTCCTCTAGAGCCTCAATCCTGGCTCGCAATTCCTGGGTAGTCTGTCCAAACACTTGCAAATTATGATTAGTGAGGTCCTGTAGGCTTGCAAAACGGGTTTTTAAAGTCTGTACATCTGAAAGGATTGTATCAGTCACTCCGCAAAGTTCCTTTATGCGGGCCTCCATCTTCCAGATCTTTTAAGGCAGAAGTGCTGGAAGGAGAAGAGGAAAGGAAAAAAAAAAAAAAAAACAATAGTGTTTACCTGTGGTAACACTGCAGAATAAAATTTTAAGGGAATGCGCTCACCTGGAATGGTTGTGAGAAGTCACAACCACTGTCATCACATAAGGTATTTAAACGGACATCTGATATCCACAGTCACAGCAGACACGGCTTTCCCAGACCCAGCAGACACTAAACATTGGCTCCTGAATCTTGTCATGTATAGTGTACAGTTCCTATAGCGTCTTGTGCTTGGGTGCGAGGAAAACACAGGAGACATAGGTTGAAATGAAATGACTTGTATTACTTCATACAAGCATGCTGAAAAGTTCACACAGTTTGCAGGAACAGAGTCAGGAGACACAGCAGGCCAGAGTAATTTCAAGCACTACAATAAATCTCCAAAGCAGGTTCAGGATCTCTTCTCTGTACCGTAATTCCTCTGCAAACATGGATTCACCAAACAGCAGGTTTCCAGAGTCCAAAAGTGTTCAAAGGTTCCTCAGTAGGGAATAGCTGGAGTACAAGTTCAAGGTTTCCAGGAGTCAGGTCACAGACTGACTGAGGCTTGATTCAGGAGCACTGATTGTTCAGCTGAGGCTGCTTAAGAAGCAAGAGGGAAGAATCAGGGCGGGAACATGAAAACTGGAACTCCATATTAACTGAGGGCAAGAGCTGCAGAAAGACAGAAAGCAAAATGGCCGACGGAAAACTGAGTTTCAAGGAACATGTCAACAGAGACAAAGAACCTTACAGGGTAACAGTCAACAGAAATTTAGTCTGAACACTACCCAAAACAACTGAGCGAGCAAAACGTCTTCCACGCTTGGGGCAGACGGAAATAGCATGAGAAGCTTCACCGCAATAGTAGCACAACTTATTATGCCTTCGAAACTCATGACGCTGTGCCCCAGAAGTCACTCCATCACATTGCATGGGCTCAGGGGCTGGCCGCAAGGCATCACAATCTCACGCATATTTCTGCGCTCACGCAGACGTCTGTTAATTTGAATAGCTAATGACATATAGAGTCATTGAGACCAGAGGGGACAGGGAATCCCACCATAACATCCTTTACAGTCTCTGCCAGACCCTTCTGAAAAAGAGCTGCCAGAGCATCATCATTCCATTTAGTAAGGACTGCCCACTTTCTGAATTTCTGACAATACAGCTCTGCGGCTTCTTGACCCTGATTCAATGCCAATAAGGTTTTTTCAGCTTGATCAGTAACACTGGTTCATCGTACAAAACCCCAGAGCCTGAAAAAACGCATCAACATCATTCAAAACAGGATCCCCAGTGTCAGGGAAAAGGCCCAATCCTGAGGGTCGCCGCTTAACAGGGAGATGACAATTTGAACCTGCTGCGTTGTGTTCCCTGAAGACTTAGGTTTCAAAGCAAAAAAAAACTTACAGTTATTTTTAAAATTAAAAAATTTAGACCGATCCCCCAAAAATAAATCCGGCAGAGGGATCCTAGGTTCCACAACAGGCAACCCAGCAAGATAGATAGCAATACTCCGAACTTCAGCAGCAAGCTGCTCCACACGATCGGACAAATGCTTGACCTCCATTGGGAAAAAATGCCTCCTCAGCCCCCAGAGAAAAAAAAAGGGAAAAAAAATGCAACATACACACAAAAAAAAAATTCTGACAACTCTGACAACCTTTTTTTTTTTACTATTTTTCCCTTCTGCTGAGTACCATAGAATTTCAGTATGGCCGGTGATTCTGTTATGTTTTGGTAGCTGATGAGGCAGGGCAAAAAACCTCAAAGGCAGGCAAACACCAGAGACGTTGGTAACTAATAGGTTGCAGACCCCTAAACTAACCGCACAACTAGAAGCAGCCGTGGGACATTCCTACGGTGCCTTAGACGCCTCGTCACAGCCGGAGAGATAGCTATCCCTGATGATGGAAAGAGGAAAGCTAACTGCCCCAGAGTAGAGCCCCAAAAAAATAGGAAGCCCCCAAACATATAATGGCGGTTAGACAAGATGAAAACACGGACACAGACAGAAAATAGAATGAGCAAATGCTGGGGCCCAAACTGTCTAGATAGGACAGCACAGGAGAGGATACTGTCTGCAACCCAGAAAAACCCTAGGAAAAACTCCAACACTTCTGAATCCAAAAACGCTGAGCCCATACGGTCTCGACCACCTATATCAGATCTCTGGTGTGAACACACAGCTACCCAGCGGTACAAAATCACAAGAACTGAGCAAATGAACAAATACAAAAAGATAACAGAGACCAGCACAAGCCACCAAAGGGGACCCGGCTGAACTCAAAAGCAAGGCAGCAAAAACAAGCAAAATCAAACCACCGAAAGAAAAACAGAAAGAAATTTATCTGAATGATAGCAGGAGGCAGCAAAAAAGCAAGCTGAATTCCAACCAAGACCAGGAAGAGCAATTGATCACTGGCGAGGGTCATGGGAGGTCAGCTCACTTATATTAGGCCAGTCAGTACCACCTGACAACCACTCGTCAATTGCAAGTGTTGGACTTTTGGTGTTCAACCTAGGTTCAATACCCTCAGCAACCACCAAAGGGAGCTTCTGCTCCGAAGTCGTCTCCAATACGTTCACAACACTCCCTGTCTCACATCCCTAAACAGCTATTCAATGCTTTCTATTGTCTCCTCCATCCTCAAACAACTTATCCCTCTCTTTTCATCTCAGCTGAAGACTTTGCCTCATTCTAACAGAAGATTGATAACATCAAAGCTTTTGCTTAAAGTCCCCACATCCCCTCCTAATAAGTACTCAGCCCTACTCCTCAAAAACCAGCTTCTCTGCCATTATGGAAGACCAATTTTCCTCTTTACTCTCCAGATCACATCTCACCACTTGTGTACTTGACCTGATCCCATCCCAACTCATGCAAAAACTCACCACAGTCTTAATCCCAACCCTAATCCATGTCTTCAATCTGTCACCAACAACTGGTATCTTCCCCTTTTTCTTCAAACATGCCTCGATCACACCCATCCTCAAAAAGCCCTCTCTTGATCCTTCCTCTCTGTCTGGCTATCTCCCCATATCACTTCTCTCATATGCCTCAAAACAACTGGAACCTCACATCAGTTTTGAAGTAACCTCCCACTTCTACTACCAATCCCTCTTCAGCCTCTTACAATCTGGCTTCCGACCACATCATTCCACTGAAATTGCCCTGACTAAAGTCACCAATGACCTACTACCTGCCAAATTCAAGCAACACTACTTTGTCCTCCTCCAGCACCTGTCCTCTGCCTTCAACACAGTGGACCATTCCCTCTTACTGCAGATTCTCTGATCTCTTGGCATCACAAACTTGGCCCTATCTTGGATTTTCTCATACCTTACAGACGCGACATTTAAAGTCTCCCACTCACACACCATCTCATCTCACCCCCTATCTGTCGATGTCCCCCAATAGTTCAGTTCTAGGACCCCAGCTCTTCTTCATCTATACCTTTGGTCTGGGTCAGCTCATAGAGTCCCACTGCTTTCAGTATCAAATCTATTCTGATGACACACAGCATTAACTAACTGGTCACGATATTACCTACTTACTAACCGGAATCGCACAATGTCTGTCAGCTACTTCATCTTTCCTCTCTGTTAGATTTCTAAAACATAACATGGATAAAACAAAATTCATTATCTTTACTCCATTTCACTCAACGCCTCAATACATAGTAACATAGTATTTAAGGTTTAAGGGCGACTTTAAGTCCATCTAGTTCAACCCATATCCTATCCTAACCTGCCCTAACATGTTGATCCAGAGGAAGGCAAAAATAACCCATGTGGCAAACACTAAGCTCCACATTGGGGAAAAAAATTCCTTCCCGACTCCACATACAGCAATCAGACTAGCTCCTTGGATCAACGCAATATCAAGGAAACTAGTGTTTATAACCAGTAATATTATACTTTTCAAGAAAGACATCCAGGTCCCTCTTAAATTTTAGTAGGGAATCACTCATTACAACATTACACGGCAAAGAGTTCCATAGTCTCACTGCTCTTACAGTAAAGAATCTGCGTCTGTGATTATGCTTAAA
Organism: Oophaga sylvatica; assembly: GCA_033576555.1. Lineage (NCBI taxonomy): Eukaryota > Metazoa > Chordata > Amphibia > Anura > Dendrobatidae > Oophaga > Oophaga sylvatica. Next base: position 3,738,825 of record JARQOD010000005.1, on the reverse strand, counting down.
CCTTCTTTCCTCCAGACGTAGAGGATGCCCCCTTGTCCCCGTCAGAGGTCTAAGAGTAAAAAGACCATTCGAAAGGTCTCTGTACTGTCCCCTCATATATTTATACATTGTAATGAGACCACCCCTAAGCCTTAGTTTTTCCAAACTAAACAACCCCAAGTGTAATAACCTGTCCTGGTATTGCAGACCCCTCAGTCCTCTAATAACCTTGGTCGCTCTTCTCTGCACCCTCTCCAGTTCAGCTATGTCTTTCTTATACACCGGAGACAAGAACTGCATACAGTATTCCAAGTGTGGTCGCACTAGTGACTTGTATAGAGGTAAAATTATGTTCTCCTCATTAGCATCTATGCCTCTTTTAATGTATCCCATTATTTTATTTGCCTTTGCAGCAGCTGCCTGACACTGGCCACTAAATGTGAGTTTGTCATCCACCCATACACCCAGGTCTTTTTCAGTGACAGTTTCGCCCAGTGTTTTACAATTAAGCACATAATTATACATCTTGTTTTCTCTATCCAAGTGCATGACCTTACATTTATCCCCATTAAAGCTCATTTGCCATTTATCAGCCCAAGCTTCTAGTTTACATACATCTTCCTGTAATATTAAATTGTCCTCCTCTGTATTTATTACCCTGCAGAGTTTAGCGTCATCTGCAAATATTGAAATACTACTCTGTATGCCCCCTACAAGGTCATTAATAAATATGTTAAAGAGAAGCGGCCCCAATACTGACCCCTGTGGTACCCCACTGCTAACCGTGACCCAGTCCGAGTGTGCTCCATTAATAACCACCCTTTGTTTCCTATCCTTGAGCCAGTTCTTAACCCACTTACACATATTTTCCCCTATCCCCATTGTTCTAATTTTATGTATCAACCTTTTGTGTGGCACCGTACCAAAAGCTTTTGAGAAGTCCATGAACACCACGTCCACTGCGTTCCCTTGGTCCAGTATAGAACTTACCTCTTCATAAAAGCTTATCAGATAAGTCTGACAGGAACGGTTGCTCGTGAACCCATGTTGATATTGGGTCATGAGGTTATTTTTCTTCAGATATGCCAATATAGTATCTCTTAGAAAACCCTCCATGATTTTACCGACAGTAGAGGTTAAGCTCACTGGCGTAAAATTTCCAGGTTCAGTTTTTGCCCCCTTTTTGAATATTGCCACCACATTTGCTATACGCCAGTCCTGTGGTACAGACCCTGTTGTTATGGAATCTTTAAAGATTAAAAATAATGGTCTATCTATGACTGTACTTAATTCCTGCAGTACTCGGGGGTGTATCCCATCCGGGCCCGGGATTTGTCAATTTTAGTGATTTTTAGATGCCGCCGTACTTCCTGCTGGGTTAAGCAGGTGACATTTTATGGAGAATTTTTGTTCTCACTGATCATGTTACCTGTCATGGGATTTTCTTGTGTAAATACTGTAGAAAAAAATTAATTTAGCATATTGGCTTTTTCCTCATCCTCATCCACCATTTCACCCAGACTATTTTTAAGCGGACCAATACTATCATTTTTTAGTTTCTTACTATTTATGTAGTATAAGAATATTTTGGGATTATTTTTACTTTCTCTGGCAATGAGTCTCTCTGTCTCAATCTTTGCTGTCTTGATTTGCTTTTTATAGAATTTATTTAATCTTCTGTATTTATTTAATGCCTCATCACTACCTACTTGCTTTAATTCCCTAAACGCTTTCTTTTTGTCACTTATTGTGTCCCTTACAGCTCTATTTAGCCATATTGGTTTCCTCCTATTTCTAGCATGTTTATTCCCATAGGGTATATACTGTGCACAGGTCCTATTCAGGATGCTAATAAACGTCTCCCATTTTCTTTATGTATTTTTATGTCTCAGGATATCGTACCAGTTTATTGCACTAAGATCATCTCTCATCCGTTGGAAATTTGCCTTCCTGAAGTTTAGTGTCCTTGTAACCCCTATTACCCAAGTTACCCCCAACCCTTATATTTGATCTGTGGTCTGGCCTGTTGGTTAATATTAGGTCTAGCAGTGCCCCTCCTCTTGTTGGGTCCTGAACAAGTTGTGAAAGGTAATTGTCTCTATAGTTGTCAAAAAACTATTACCTTTACTGGAACTGCAGGTTTCTGTTCCCCAATGTATTTCAGGGTAGTTGAAGTCCCCCATAATAATGACTTCTCCTTGAGTCGCTGCTTCATCTATTTGCTTTACGAGGATATTCTCCGTTGCTTCCATTATTTTTGGAGACTTATAACAAACCCCTCTCAATAGTTTATTATTTTTCCCCCTCCCCTAATCTCCACCCACAGAGACTCTACATTTTCATTAGATTCACTGATATTATCTGGCAGGGTGGGTTTTAAGGATGATTTTACATATAAACACACACCCCCACATCGCTTATTTGTACCTATCCATCAAAGTCAATGACTGTTCACTCTCCCCAGTCCTGCTAACTCGCTGCCTCTGGGTAACACTTGACTCTCTCCTTCAAACCACATATCCAAGCCTTTTCCACTTTCTGCCTACGCCAACTCAAAATATTTCCTGGATCCGCAAATTCCTTAACGAAGAATCTGCAAAAACACGAGTGTATGCCCTCATCATCTTCCACCTTGACTAGTACAACCTCCTGTTTTGTGGCCTCCCCTCTAACACTCTTGCACCCCTCCAATCTAACTCCACTGCCTGACTAATCCATATATCCCCCAGCTATTCCCCGGCCTCTCCTCTTTGTCAATCCTTTCATTGGCTCACCATTGCCCATAGACTCCAGTTCAAAACCATAACCATGGCATACAAAGCCATCCACAACCTGTCTCCTCCATAGATCTGTGACTTAGTCTCCTGGTACTTACCTCCACGCAACCTCCGATTCTCACAAGATCTCATTCTCCACTACCCTCTTATCTATACTTTCCATAATTGTATATTAGATTTCTCCTGTGCATCCTCCCTGCTCTGGAACGTCCTATCCCAATATATCAGACAGGAAAGGAACCTAAGATCTACCTCTTCCAACAAGCGCACAAGCTGCAGTAACCGTCGTTACCACTGCATGACCAGCTCTACTGTATCCCCACTCATCCCTTGCAGACTGTGAGCCCTCGCTTGGGAGAGTTCTCTCTTCGCTGGAACTAGTTGTTGACTCGTTTTGTTCAAGATTCTAGTACTTTTTTATTATGTATACCCCTTTTCACATATAAAGCGCCATGGAATAAATGGCGCTAAAGTAATAATAATTATTATTATTATCTACTATATAATCGTCTAATTCTGTCTGTAACGGAAATCCCGCACCGCTAATTGGTCGCACCCGGCCGGACGCGACCAATCAGCGACAGGCGCAGTCCGGTGCGAATTGGTGCAGGATTTGAACTACGCACGCCACCGCTATCGTCGGGAGATCAGCGGCGCTAGTCGCTGATCTCCCGACGGTAGCCGTGGGTCATCTCCTGCCGCATGGAGGCCAGCGGCGACGCAACTGGGAGATGACGGCGCCATCCGGTCATCTCCTGGCTGCTCACAGCGGAAGTACCCTGACCGGCGGCCTCCACGTAAACCCCAGCAGCAGCCTCCACGTACAACCCACCAGCAGCAGCCTCTATATACCCCAGCAGCAGCTTCCACATATACCCCAGCAGCAGCCTCTATAAACACCCCAGCAGCCTCTATATACACCCCAGCAGCCTCTACATACACCGCAGCGGCCTCTATATACACCCCAGCAGCCTCTTTATACACCCCAGAAGCCTCTATATACAGCTCAGCAGCCTCTACACTATGTTCCAAATTATTATGCAAATGATATTTTTCTCTGATTTTCCTAAGTGGTCGGTGCAACTGACAGTCAGTCTAATAAAAGTCATCACCCGTTAGAGTATACATCAAATTTTATTGAAGAAACCTCCCAATGATAACAGTGTAATCTCCAAAATAAATAAAAACTCAAAATGCACTGTTCCAAATTATTAGGCACAGTAGAATTTCTGAACATTTGATATGTTATAAAGAACTGAAAATGCTCATTTGTGGAATTTGCAGCATTAGGAGGTCACATTCACTGAACAAAAAAGCTACTTACGGTAACTTCAAAACATCCTAACAGGCCAAGTTACATGGTAACATAGGAACCCTTCTTTGATATCACCTTCACAATTCTTGCATCCATTGAACTTGTGAGTTTTTGGAGAGTTTCTGCTTGTATTTCTTTGCATGAAGTCAGAATAGCCTCCCAGAGCTGCGGTTTTGATGTGAACTGCCTCCCACCCTCTCAGATCTTATGCTTGATGATACTCCAAAGGTTCTCCATAGGGTTGAGGTCAGGGGAGTTTATCTCCTTCTATGCCCATAGCAGTCAATGACTCAGAGGTATTCTTTGCAGCATGAGATGTTGCATTGTCATGAATGAAGATGATTTAGCTCCTGAAGGCACGTTTATGCTTTTTTATACCATGGAAAAAAGTTGTCAGTCAGAAACTCTATATACTTTGCAGAGGTTATTTTCACACCTTCAGGAACCTTAAAGGGCCCTAACGGCTGTTTCCCTATGATTCCAGCCCAAATCATGACTCCTCCACCTCCTTGATTACGTCGCAGCCTTGTTGGGACATGGTGGCCATCCACCAACCATCCACAACTCCATTCATCTGGACCATCCAGGGTTGCTCGACACTCATCAGTAAACAAGACTGTTTGAAAATTAGTCTTCATGTATGTCTGGGCCCACTGCAACCTTTTCTGCTTGTGAGCACTGTTTAGGTGTGGCCGAATAGTAGGTTTATGCACCACATCAAGACTTAGAAGGATCCTACACCTTTAGGTTCAATGGACTCCAGAGGCACCAGCAGCTTCAAATATCTGTTTGCTGGTTTGTAATGACTTTGTAGCAGCTGCTCTCTTAATCCGATGAACTTGCCTGGCAGAAACCTTCCTCATTCTGTCTTTATCAACACAAACACGTCTGTGTTCAGAATCAGCAACAAATTCTCTTAACAGTACGATGATCAAGCTTAAGTTTTTGGGAAATATCTAATGTTTTCAACCTTGACCAAGGCATTGCACTATTTGATGCTTTTCAGCAGCAGAGAGATCCTTTTTCTTTCCCATATTACTTGAAAACTCTGGCCTGCTTAATAGTGTGGAACATCCAGTTTTCCTTTTATTGGGCTCTCATGGCAAACTAATTATCACCGGTATCTGAGATTGATTTCAGTGATCCAAAGAACACTGAGACACAATACCATCAATGGGTTTCATTTGCAAAAAAAAACAAAAAACGCTATGACACTTAAAACCAATTTGCATAATAATTTGGAACATAGTGTATATACACCCCAGCAGCCTCTATATACACCCCAGCAGCCTCTATATACACCCCAGAAGCCAGTATATACACCCCAGCATATGACACTATTGTGAGCGCTACAGAAAACCAAGCAGTGTATTCATTGCATTATTCTTAAATCTTCATAAATAAACTACATACATATTCTAGAATACCCGATGTGTTAGAATCGGGCCACTATCTAGTAATATTAATAATAATATGCAACCAAAAATGAAAACTGCCCAGCGCCTTTTTAACATATGTATAGGCGCTAGGGAGCAGAGAAGCACAATAGGGTCTTACCTGGAATAAAACAGAAATATGAATAAAAAGGTTGTGTTAACCTGATGGAGCTTCCCCATTTGTCCTGCAGATATCCCATAACATTCTGTAGCACATCCAATCATGGAAGACTAAGACGGCCTGTATAAAAGATGAGCACTATTTTCTGCATTTACAGAGTAGGGATTAGCAGGTCAGAGTGCACAGCTCTTGTGGCATAGGGATAAAAAAGACACTACAGCTGAAAAACAAGTAGACGGCCATATTATTGATCCGAGCGCGGTCCAACAAAACATTGGATTGCACTTGGCCCAATGTTAGTCTATGGGACTGTGGCCATGTCCAATTTCATTCTCTGACAGTGCTATTATGTGCAAAAAATTCGAAGAAACCCGAGTTTGATCCAATATTCAGATCGCAGTTGGCCATGCAAGTCAATGAGTTTATGGAAAACAAAGGACCGCACTTGAATGATATCCGAGTGCAGTCCGATTTCCATGGACTGACAGAATGGAGAAGATGGAGACTTTTTTATCTCCATTTTCTCCTCTTCTGAGAGAATGTGTTCACGCTATGATCACACTGTTAAAACTCTGATCAGAATGTGATTCACATAATCGGCCAAACTCTCTAGGATGAGAGAAGGAAAGATGTATATCTTACTACTGTGTTAGTCAGTAGATAGAAAAATATTTAGAGTTGAGAGTCCTCAGTGGTTGATACCTTTTAATGGCTAACTGAAAAGATGGTAACAAGTTGCAGCTTTCCAGACTACTCAGGTCTCTTCATCAGGCTAATCTAATACAAAATCTGAAGAATCACATATTTCTGTGCTGTGTTGTGTATAAATATGTGATTCTTCAGATGTTGTATTAGTCTTTGCCTGATGAAGAGACCTGAGTAGTCTCGAAAGCTGCAATTTGTTACCATCTTTTCAGTTAGCCATTAAAAGGTATCAACCACTGAGATTGGATCATAACTAGATAGACAGAAGAATAAAAAATGGTGCGGCACCAGCAACAGCAAAAAATGGACGCAGTGGGTGCAAAGCCCCCCAGACAATACCAAACAGAGATAATATACAATCAAATAAAGGCAGCTATCCAAGTTCAAAAAGTATAAATGCTTTATTGACCCATTGTGATGGCATACCGTATAACTGACAAATCAGCACTACATCAGCGTGTCACATTGCAAAATGCTAGGCGTGCTTCAGTCTTATTACATGGCCTTATTCACACCTCAGGATACGTAGATACAAAAACATTATATCACACTGGTATACCACTAATGCAATAAAACAATGCTAAAAGTGTTAACTACCAAGTTGATGCTCTTTTAGAAGCTGCTCTGATTTGCTGCTTTGGCATGAATCCATGTGGAAACAATATTTACACTCTCCTATTGTTAGCTTCTCTGCTCCCCTCCTCCATGCTCCATGTTTGTAACTAACGCTTGAGTTTGGATTCTTGCTAGAGCAGCAGTTCAAAGTGGCTTCTCAAGGAACATGATTTTGATGTATTTTCTACATTAGGAAAAGCCAAATCCTAAATTATACTTCACCAATGAAAACCTAACAGTCCTGGCTGAAAATCTCTTTGATGCTGGCATGGATACATCCTCAACCACCCTGAGATGGGGCCTTCTACTAATGATGAAGTATCCAGAAATCCAAAGTAAGAGATCCACATTATGTGGGGGAATGTGTTATTTTGACTTTATTTTGCTTTCACTAATTAAAATCAGACAGTGATACACATTCTTTTCTCATTATCTGTATTTATATTCTTTTCTGTGGATGATTATTGTGGCAGCCATATTCCTTCAACTGTGCTCAGACGGTCCGACATTTATTTTACACCAGCTACATATGCCTTGCCTACTTTGGACACATCATATGAAGAGAGCAAACATTGAAGATGGACATCATGGTCATTAAAATATAAGGAACAAGACAAAGAGGAAGTCCAGCATTTCGATGGCTTGTTACTATCAACTTGAATGTGGACCTATCTAGGCTTGCACAAGATCTTCCTACAGATCATTCATCCATCAAGTAGCAATGGCCCTAGATCGAGCTGAAGGCCTTTAAAGATATAATAAAAACATCAGACATAAGAAACCTGAGTCAGAAAATAGTCTTTAGACTTCTCTGAGAGAATGTAGTGGGCATGATATATCACAAAAGGAGAGGGAGGAGGAATTCTACTTATCTCCTATTGTTAATGGGATATTTGTAGTATTGATTTGAATTTAGCAGTTCACTTGAATTTGGACAGGAAATTTCATTCACATTGAAGTTTTGTAAAGCAAATCAAATATTAATTATTAGTGGGGGCCTCCTGATACCCCAGATCATAACAATCATATCATAAAAAATAATAATATTAATATTCCCCCTTTGCTCATGTGACCCTCCACCATAGTGTAACAACCCTGCTGGCATCATTGTGTGGCCTCCCATTCCCACATACCAACTTGCTCACTGCTCCAGGTCATGCTGTGATTTCTAGTAAACATAATTTTGATCAAAAGAATGTACAAGCCATCCCGCCACGTCAGGGCAACCCTTGTGGGACAGTGCTAACTCTTGTATTAAAAACCTTTCCACTTGTCAAGTGACGAAAATGTGACAAGGACAGAGGGACTGAACCCACCAGTAAAAGCATAGGCCAGACAGGATAGATTTCTCAGCTCAGAAACAGGGCGGTCACACCCTTATATGCACAAGATGCACTTGGAACAAAATAAAAACTAGATCTGAGCTGAAAAAGTAAGTTAATGTGTATGCAAAATGTAAATGCATATTAACACATGACCATTACACAGAGAAAACCAGACACAAATTGTGTCATGTGTTAATATGCATTTACATTTTGCATACACATTAACTTACTTTTTCAGCTCAGATCTAGTTTTTTATTTTGTTCAAAGTGTATCTTGTGCATATAAGGGTGTGACCGCCCAGTTTCTGAGCTGAGAAATCCATCCTGTCTGGCCTATTCTTTAACTGGAGGGTTCAGTCCCTCTGTCCTTGTTCACATTTACGTCATTCGACAAGTGGAAAGGTTTTTAATACAAGAGTTAGGACTGTCCCACAAGGGTTGCCTTGACGTGGCGGGATGGCTTATACATTCTTTTGATCAAAATTATGTTTACTAAATACCCTTATAATTATTACTACCTTCATGCATTTTTTGCAAAAAAGTTTTTTATTTATTTTATTTTAGGATATTTTTTTTGTGTCTGGTTTTCATGCTGTGATTTCTGTCTGCTGCCAGCTCCATGCTTTGTGCCTCTGGTCTTCTATCTGCTCTCTGCATGTCTCCTGGCTGTGTACATAGGGGGGCGGCGCCAGAGCTATCTGGTTCTTATGGAGTCAGGTTACACCTGTTTAAAATGTCCCTGACCAATTACCTTTAGCCCTCTAGTATTTAGGTCAGCTCCACCCTGTGGATCTGGCCTGTGCAATGTGTTAACTCAGTTAGTATCTTGCTACTGAGCTGCCAGGTCTTGCTCTGTGTATCCTGGTCCCTGTGTCTTTGTCCCTGTGCCTTGTCTCATGTCATTTCTTTGTCTGAACTCTGTCCTACCTCTGTCTCTTAGTCTCCTTGTCTGTGATTTCCTTCCCTGCTGTGTCTTGCCTAGTGTTCTCTCTGAATCTCTTTCAGTCTCTTGTCTGCACTCCTGCAGTTCTGCTCCGTTCCACTCTGCTTCACTCCTGCAGCTGCAGAACCTCTTACTGCAGCTCCTCTCCACATACTCTGTGGTTCCGCTTTGCTTTGCTACTGCCGCTGCAGAACCTCTTGCTGCTCAGCAGCCCTTCTCCGCAGCCTTGCGGTTCTCATCCTGTGTGAATAGGTCTCTACCTGTTCTTCCATACACCATTTCTTCCAGTCAGTTCCATTATCTACATTTGCTGTGTGAACAGGTCTCTACCTGTTTCTCCATATTCCATTCCATCCAGTCAGTATCACTACCTGCATTTGCTGTATGAACAGGTCTCTACCTGTTCCTTCATACACCATTCCTTTCAGTCAGTTCCATTATCTGCATTTGCTGTGTGAACAGGGCCCACCAGCCCTGTGTCTCATCCGTGCCTGCCAGCCCTGTGTCTCATCCGTGCCTGCCAGCCCTGTGTCTCATCCGTGCCTGCCAGCCCTGTGTCTCATCCATGCCTGCCTGCCCTGTGTCTCATCCGTGCCTGCCTACCCTGGGTCTCATCCATGCCTGCCTGCCCTGTGTCTCATCAGTGCCTGCCCTGTGTCTCATCCGTGCCTGCCAGCCCTGTGTCTCATCCGTGCCTGCCAGCCCTGTGTCTCATCCGTGCCTGCCAGCCCTGTGTCTCATCCGTGCCTGCCTGCCCTGTGTCTCATCCGTGCCTGCCAGCCCTGTGTCTCATCCATGCCTGCCTGCCCTCTGTCTCATCCGTGCCTGCCTACCCTGGGTCTCATCCGTGCCTGCCTGCCCTGTGTCTCATCAGTGCCTGCCTGCCCTGTGTCTCATCCGTGCCTGCCTGCCCTGTGTCTTATCTGTGCCTGCCTGCCAGTGTCTCAGCAGTGTCACCATCTCCCCAAGTGGGATCAGCAGCCACAACCAGACACCACCCTGGAGTGGCACCTATGAGCTGCCTGCCGCACAAGCCTGACCTCACCATCAAAGGCTCCAGTGAAGACTGAGGCAGCTGTCCTAGTCACGCCCCTTCCAGGGTAGTCTGGTTTGTGGCACAGTGGAGCCACAACCCCCTGGCTCATGCCCACCAGCCAGGGAGTGAGCGTAACACATAGAAGTTGTGTATCTACATGTGACCTTTTTTTTTTCCTTTGGAGCATGACGCCAGTGATCTGTCCTCTTCTTGCTCCAATTAAGCCTTTGACATCCCAACACATATCGTGTGGTCATGATGTGTTGCCTTAGGAAAAGTCAGAACTTTAGGAGACTTTTGTTGTGATGTTACAAGCTCATAGTGTGTCATGACATCAGGTACCTTCTCGGCACCGAAAGCCTCGGGGAATAGTTAAGATGCCCAACATTGTGCACTAAAGGAAAAAGAGGCTAGACAGAGCATTTCTGAGGATCAGATGAGGCATCCATCATGAAAAGTGATGGTATACTACTTTGGCCTAGTAACCACAATAGTATAGATTCCCACCAGAAGAGAAAAGAGATTTTGTAATAGTGATTCTTGTCTAAGAGAGCACAAATTCCAAATACCACTGCTAAGCATCAAAAATAACTTTGATTAAGGTAAAATTACAATCTGAAAAATTCACTACAGAAGAATATGGAAAAAATTTGGACTACAGGGGGGAAATTAATGTTACGTAACCTGCAATTTCATAACAACCACGATGATATTAAATGCCAAAGTGGAAATCCTAGACTTCTATATATTTTTAGGAAAGTACCTTTAATTACCTCCTTATCCTGGATTCAAAACATTTCACAAACTATCATGTTTCATTTGGCATAGAAAAACACCAAGAATAAGTAAAAATAAACACTGCTCAAAAAAATAAAGGGAACACTTAATTAACTCGATATAACTCCAAGTCAATTACACTTCTGTGAAATCAACCTTCCAGTTATGAAGCAACACCGATTGCGAATCAATTTTTCTTGCTGTTGTGCAAATAAAACAGACAACAGGTAGAAATTATCGGCAATTAGGAAGACGCCCCTTTAAAGGAGTGGTTCTGCAGGTGGGGACCCCAGACCATTTCTCTTTTCTCATCCCTTTTGGCTGAAGCTTTGGTCACTTTTGAATTTTGTCATTGCTCTCATCCTTAGAGGTATTGTACAGTAGCATGAGGCAGTGTCTACAACTCACAGAAGTTGCTCAGATAGTGCAGCTTATCCAGCATGGCACATTTATGTAAGCTGTGGCAAGAAGGGTAGCTGTGTCTGTCAGCTCTGTGTCCAGAAGAAATAGACGCTACCAGGAGACAGGCCAGTACACCAGGAGACGTGGAGGGGGCCGTAGGAGGGCAACAACCCAGCATCAGGACCGCTACCTCCGCCTTTGTGCAAGGAGGAATAGGAGAAGCACTGCCAGAGCCCTGCAAAAAGACCACCAGCAGGCCACAAATGTGCATGTGTCTGCACAACCGGTTAGAAACCGACTCCATGAGGATGGTCTGAGTGCCCGACATCCAAAGATGGGGGTTGTGCTCACAGCACAACACCATGCAGGACAGTTGGCATTTGCCAGAGAACACCAGGATTGGCAAATTCGCCACTGGCGCCCTGTGCTCTTCACAGATGAGAGCAGGTTCACACTCAGCACATGTGACAGACGCAGTCTTGAGACTCCGTGGAGAGCGATCTGCTGCCAGCAACATCCTTCAGCATGACTGGTTTGGCAGTGGGTCAGTAATGGTGTGGGGTGGCATTTCTTTGGAGGGCCGCACAGCACTCCATGTGCTCGCCAGAGGTAGCCTGACTGCCATTAGGTACCAAGATGAGATCCTCAGACCCCTTGTGAGACCATATGCTGGTGCGGTTGGCCCTGGGTTCCTCCCAATGCAGGACAATGCCAGACCTCATGTGGCTGGAGTGTGTCAGCAGTTCCTGCAAGATGAAGGCATTGAAGCTATGGACTGGCCTGCCCGTTGCCCAGACCTGCATCCGATTGAGCACATCTGGGACAGCATGTCTCGCTCCATCCACCAATGTCACGTTGCACCACAGACTGTCCAGGAGTTGACGGATCCTTTAGTCCAGGTCTGGGAGGAGATCCCTGAGGAGAACATCCGTAACCTCATCAGGAGCATGACCAGGCGTTGTAGGGAGGTCCTACAGGCACGTGGAGGCCACACACAATACTGAGCATCATTTTGACTTGTTTCCACTTTAATTTTGTCTTGTTTTGATTTTCATTTTGACTTGTTTCCACTTTCATTTTGGGGGTCTCTCCAAATCCAAGCCTCCATTGGTTCAAAAATTTGATTTCCATTGATGATTTTTGTGTGATTATGTTGACAGCACATTCAACTTTGTAAGAACAAAGTATTCAATGAGAATATTTAATTCATTTAGATCTAGGATGTGTTATTTGAGTGTCCCCTTTATTTTTTTGAGCAGTGTACTTTTGTGGCACCCCAGGAGTCCGGTTGCCACAGTGGCATTGCCTCCCTCAGAGAGAGGAATGTCATGCCTGGAAGCAAGGAGGGGTCCCATTACCAGGTGTCAGTAGGAGAGATGTCGAGCAGAACCTCAGGAGTGGAGCTGTGATTAAGCTCGCCCCAGAGCTGAGAGCTAGGAACCAGATACCGGAGTTCGTGGTTGTGCAGGTACTGAAGTCCAGGCAGCTAAATCCTGAGGGCAGGGGACTGCAGGTCTCCTGGCCCGATCTAATACCTGGTGGCACAGCAGCATACCAGAGTCTGGAGCCGACACAAAGGAGCGACACCTGTGATAGGCTCGAGCTGCCTGCTATGGGGCAATGGTTTGTTTTAAAAACAGATAGAGACAGTTAGCAGCAGGAGGGTGAGCTATTAGGCAGTGAGGAAAAAGGGAGGACAATGCAGAATGAAGGGCTCCATGCCTACCTGGCCAGGTGTATCCAAAATTGCTTCCAGGCTGTCCGGCTCTCCATCACGATCTGTTACCAGTGCCCTGGTCTGTACTATCAATCATCAAGTAAAAGGAAAATAAAACTACAGTTCTTGTGTCCTCCAGTGATCTCTTGTGCCCTGAGTCCTGCACCACAAGGTACATGATGCCTGACATAAACAGAACCGGTAGCCCTGCGGCCCTGCTCCACCTATGGGGAGCAGACCCATATCAGCTGCGTCGCCATCAGCCCCAGCGGTCTCCTTTAGCAAAGTCGGCCATCTGTTGCCGAACACCACAGGTTGCGTCACGTTAAATCCCATTTACATATTTCCCATTTTACAGCACAGCTAGGGCCACGGAGTTAGGTCACACCCCCTGACTTCCCCAAAGAACTGTCCGACCCGGTTCCGAGTACCACACAGCCCTGTTTGATGTGTCACTTTTCAAAAGTAAGGATAAAGGGGGCATAGCCCTCCCTAATTTACAATCTTAGTATGAAGCAAATATTACCTTACAGAGTGGAAAGTGGCTTATACCCAACATGAAGTACAATTTGGTTGCTTTTGGAAGAAGATAAAAATAATCAAAACCCATTAATATCCTTAATTTTACTACATTGATTGGTTCCCTCCCTTCCACTACCTTTCCACCCATTATTAGATGCCACAATTGCACAATGGAAAAATTATCTAAATTAACATCTCAGAATCCATCCTCTTTTCCACCAGAAAAAGTGCCATTGCATATGTTCTTTCCCATTTTTCCTAATTTTCCTATAGATATTAAATTAATTTGCTTTCATATTTTCTCAGTTGCCAAAATGCTTATAGGTATCAGGTGGAAATCCGAGACCATTCTTAGTCTCAATATGCTAATAAACAGATTTGCATCCATAACTCATTCAAATTAGTTTGTGCCTTGAACAACAACTCTCTTACAAAGTATAAATCTAATGGAATTCAGTCTTTTCTCCACATGAGGAGTGCTTTACAGCTGAATGATATGTCTCTATAGCCAGTGGATATGTCATGTAGAAATCTTTTAAGATGGTTGCTCTTTACCGTGTCACCACTCTCACTGGACAATTGCTTTGTTCTGTTCTCCTTCTTTTCCTTGTTTTATCCATAATTTCCCCTTTTTCCTATCGCATCCAAGTTCACGTCCTTCCCTCTCCCCCTTTTTTCTTCTCTCTTTCCCCCATTATCCTGTTGAAATTTATATTGGTATTCTTCATATAGTTTCTATGGTATTATTTGACATACTCCAATAATATTATATACGTTGAATTTCAACTCATGTCATATTGTCGCATATAACCTTTTCCCCTACCCTGATATTGTAATATTTCCCCAAATAAAAATTATTGAAGCTAAAATAACTTCTGGTTTAGGTAAAATTACAATCTCAAAATTTCTCTACAGAAGAATATGGAAAGAATTATTACTACACGGGGAATATTACGGTTACGTAACCTGTAATTTCATAACAACCACGATGATATCAAATGCCAAAGTGGAAATCTGACTGAAATGTTATCTTTTTTTATGGATGAAAGTTCTCACCAAATATCCTTTTTTACATAATGGTTTTATGTATTTGTGTGGAAACAGAAAAAAGGCCCCAAAAAGGATCATAAAATTTTTGGTCAAATGAGCCCCCGGCATTCATGTAGAAGGGTGCCGTTTTACTGAGCCGTATCCATTTAGAAATTTAACGATTTGGAAAAAACTTCCATCCAGTCGCCCCCCCGCTACTATTCGGATGTGAATTCAGAGGATATCTCCTTCCCAAATAAGTAAAAAAAAAAATTGAACCTCATTTTTTTGTAACACAAAAAATTTAAAATTTGGTTTTTTTCCCCCCCCCATTTATTTTTACTTTGTATTGATAATCAATTAGCGGGCCCTTTTGGGCCCTTTCCCCCGCCAGACTATTGTTCCCTTCTTGTATGTTTTTTTTTTAGATAAAAGGAGTATTTTTAAAAAAACCCCCAAAAACAAAAAAAAGGAGGAATTTGGGGGTGGTCGTGGTGAGCTAGAGATGGGGACTTTGTTTTTTTTTGGGGGGTTATCCCGGGTTTTGGGGGCCCCCCGATTTTTTAAAAAATGAGTTTGAACGAGACGGCAGGGCTCCTTGGCAAAAGTGGGGGGTTGACAAAAAAAAAAAACCCGCCCAAGAAGCCCGGGGGGGAAAAAGGGGCCCCCCCCCCCCAGTCCTCTTTTCCCCCTACTTCCCCTGTTTGGGAAAATTAACCCAAAAAAGCGCAATATGGTACTGTATCAGTGCTTTTTAGGGTGTATACATTTTGGGGAAATTTTTTTAAAACTTGTATTATTTCCGGAGTCACCACAGCCTCACTCGTAGAAATTTTCCCCAAAAACAAAAAACCAAAAAAAGGGGGTTTCCCTACAAAAAGCAAAAAGTGTATACTTTTTAAAGGGAAAAATTTCAATCTCCGTAAAATTTTCCCGGGGTCCAAAACCCGTAGTCACATGATTTGCCGTGAAACCAACCCCGGGCACGGTGGTGTGGGGGGGAAAACTCTAAAACGGGTGGGGAAAAAAAAACGGGCCCGGGAACCAGAAAAAAAGAAAAAAAAAAGGGGGTGTAAAAAACACCCGCACAGTGGACCACAGCAACCAAACACCAAACGGGGCCAAAAAAACCCCCCCCTGTGCACACAAAAAATCCCCCCTGTCAATGACATAAATGTACGCACAAATTTTTTTTTTCAACAAGCGCAGAAAAATTTTTCTTTCCGCCCTTTAAATCTCCCCTTTTTTTAAACAGCGCAGCAACCCCTCCCCCTGTTTTTAAAATTCCGAAAATTAAAAGGGGTTTGGCGTCAGGGGGGTTTTTTTGACAAATTTACGCCCCCCCCCAAAAAAGCCAAACCTGCCAAAAAACCCGGGAATGGGGTGGCGTGCCCTGAACTGTTTCCCACAGTGTAGCCTTTTCATTGGGTGAAAAAAAAAGGGCCCCAAAGCAATTTTTGGGGAAAAAGACTTTGGCGCCTTTGGGCGACCCTTGGGGAAGCACGCTATGGTGGGGGTTTTTTTCCAAAATACCTGTTTTGGGGAAAGTCGGCGACTTTTTTAAATTACCGACCTGTTTCGCTAAAATAGGGGCGACGAAAGCAGAGGGCCCAAAAGGGTGATTTTTTTTTTTTTTTTTTTGAAGCCCCCCTGTGCTTTTTTTCTTTGGATGTGTTTTGGGTTTAAACCCCCTTTGGGGAAAGGGTTTTTTCCGAAATTTCCCCAAAATTTTGATTTGGTTTAAGCCCCCGTCCTCCCCCTTTTTCTCTTGCTTTAAACAAAAAAGGGTTTTGGGAAAAAATTGACTGCATTTTTTACGGAAATTTAAATGATTTGTAAGGTTTTTTT
>JARQOD010000005.1:3671932-3722178 GCA_033576555.1 Oophaga sylvatica | reverse complement strand
ATTGCTCTTTGGTCTTGGCCCAGTGGTAACAGGAAAAAAAGGAAAAAAGGGGATGTCCTGGAGGGGGGAAGGAAGAAAGAAAGGGGGTTGAGGGGGGAAGAGGAAAAAAATGGAGGAAAAGTTGGGGGTTTGGGGGGGAAAAAGGGGAAAAATTAGGAAAAAAAACGGGGGTTATTAAAAAATTTTAAAGGGTTTGTCTAAGGAAAAAGGGGGGGGAAGGGTGGGCAGGAATAAAAAGAATGGGATGGGGGGGGGGGAGGGGGGAAAAAAAAAGGAAAAAAAAGGGGGGGAGGAGGGGAAAAGGGGGAGAAAATTTTCCCCCTTCGTGAAGCCGGGGGGGCAGGGGGGGGCTAGGATGCCTCCCCTAGGAGAGGGGGGGCACCCTGTTCACAATGTCCCTGTCCTGGATTTGTGAGAACAGACGAAAGCCAATTTTCCCCCTTCACCATATGGGGGGTGATGGCTTAGCTTTTTTCCCTTCTTGTAACATAAAAATCCCTGGCTTTTTTCACATATCTTCTGAATTCCTAAACGATGCAAGTTTCTGCCCTTTGTCCATGCTTTGATCATCAGCTTTTTGAATCTACTAGCTTCCCTTTTCTTTTTTTAAAATACATCCGCCCTTCCGCATTTGGGGAGTCTGCCCTTTTAGGGTTTCACACACTTTCTGAGTGTCTAATTTTTTTTTTACATATTTTCCCCTCCTTCTTGTTCAAAACCAGCGGGGGGCAGTTTTCTCTCCAGGAGCATAAGACCCCTGCTTCCTTTTTTTTCCCCTTTTAAAAAAAAAAAAAAAAAGAGAAATTTTTCCAAAACAAAAATTTCAACCGAACGTTTTTTTTGGGGAAAAAAAAAAAAAAAAAAAATTTTTCCTCCCCAAAATCCCGACGGGGGCTACTGGCCGCTGCCATTTTTTGCCTGCTCTCCCCTAGCCGTAATTTTCCCCTTTCTAGTGCCCTTTGGGTTTAAACAGGCGGGGGAAAAAAAAAAAGAAAGAAAATGGCTGGGAAATAAAATCTAAATAATTCTTAGAAAAAAAAAACTCTCCAAAATCTTTTAAAAAAAAAAAAGTATTTAAAAAAAAAAACCTTTAAAAAAAAATTATTTTTTGAAAAAAAAAAAAAAAAAAACCCCTGAAAAAAAAACAAAAAAAAAAATTTCACCAAACAGGGGGGAAAAAAAAAAAAAAAAACCTTTTCTCATAAAACTCTGAAAAAAAACCCTTTTTTCTAAAACACTAATTAAAAAAAAAAAAGGGTGGAAAAATTGATTGTAAAAGAAAAAAAAAAAAAAAAAAGAAAAGTACTTTAAAACTTTTCGGGTTTTCGTGACTTCTTTTCCACCCTCTCAAAAAAGTCAGCTGGCGCTCCACCTTTCCCAAAACCCCCTTTTTATCTAAAAATTTTATTTTTCCCAGAAAGCAAAAAAAATGTTGTTCTTTCATGCTGAAAATTTTTCACTTAAAAAACCTTAGCCAAAAAATCTTTAAAAAAAAAAAAATCAAAGCCAAGAAACAGATGTGACAACGTGTTTTTCGAAGAGGGGGGCAAAGGGGTTTTCTCGCTGCGGGAGCCAGCCCCCCCTGCTCTGAATGAATACTGACAGAGCGCACGAGTGTGATTAAAGCGCAGCCTATCAGACAGTCAATGAACAGACCCCGGGGGAAAAAACGAACCCTCTTTTGTCCCCCGTGCCATCAAGCTGTCTGGTACTGATAACCCACCAATTGCACTGCCGGTGAGGGGCAAGGTTCTATCGCTCTCTTACCGTACGCCCTGGCCGGGCGGGGCCCGGCAAAAAAAATCTGCAATAGCCTTTATCAAATTCTCATAAAAACCACTTGATTTGACTGGAAAAGGCTCCCGGGGGGTGGGGATTCACGTCTGATTTGACTGGGGGGCCTCCCGGTGCGTGGGGCATTTTGTAGAATTTATCCAAACAAAGCTTCGCCCTTCACGTCTGATTTGACTGGGATGGCCCCGTGCGTGAAATTTTTCTGCGAAACTTAACCGAAAAAGACCTCGTTTCCCAACTGGATTTTTTGGATAGTTCCCTCCAATGGTGAAGAATATTCTGGTGGACTTATCCAAAACAAAGCCCCGCCCTTCACGTTGATTTGACTGGGAAGGCCTCCCTGTGCTTGAAAGTTTTTACTGCGGGAACTTATGCGCAATTTGTCTTTTTGCATCCACCCCCAGAAATCAAAGCAAAAACACACATGTTCCAACTTTCTCCCGGTTTCCTAAACATAAACATAACGCACAGCAGCAAACAATCGGCTTATTCCCGGGCTTTTGGAAAGGGTATGGACTTTTTACACAACCTGGGAATGCGGTGATGACCCGCCACCGGCTGGAAGTGTAGGTAGGACTACCTCCGGGAAATTCAGGTAAAAGACAAAGTTTTCTTCCTTACTAGGAGCTGCGTCTCCGTCCCGTTGCAAGGCCAGGGCCAACGCCCCCCCTCTCCGGTCGGCCGGGTCCCGTGCGTTTCGCCAAGTGCCCCGGTGCAGGCCCAATGATAGGAAATTTAATTAGGAAAAAAATTTCCTTCATTGTTTGCTGCTTGCCATGTCCAAATCTCTATAAAATTCTTCTTTGAGCGCTCAGAACGAAATGAAAACGTCCACAAAGCAAGTGTCAGTTAACTTTTTCGCAAAAACACACATTTATATTCATTCAAGGTTTTATACGTTTACAAAAAGGGGCTGGTTATCAATTTTAACAAAACAATTAAAAGCTGCTGATTATTGGCTTTTCTATGTAAATTGTATTATGATAAACGATTAAAAAGAGCTGACGTTGCAGAATTATTGTTTTATTTCTTTGACCTAGGTCTTCATACTGTAATAAACAACAGATATCTAAAAGACCCTGTGCTTGTTCCTTATGAAGGCCAGATTTTTTTAAAACACTGATTATAGTGGCCTAGAAATATGGAGCACAGGGGTTTTGCGTGAACTATCAACTTGGAACTGGAAACTATATGTGAATATCTTTGAAAATATGGAATACTATTATTTCCATGACAATTTACCGACGGAGCCCCTCAGTTTATCTCAGTAATTAACCTGACGGCCCTTCAGTCTAATTTACAGTAATATATACCGACAGGAGCCCATACAGTCTATTTCTACGTATATTACCTCGGACAGTACAGTCCTATATGTACAGTAATATTTAACTGACGGAGCCATACAGTCTTACTACGTAATATTACCTGACAGGCCCATACGTCTATATCTACAAATTAACCTGACGGAGCCCCGTACAAACTAATCAAAGTAATATATACCTGATTAAAGGTTACTTTTGACTGCAAACCTTTCGCTTTTTTTTTTTTTTTTTTCTTTCCCAATCTTTGCTTCATGGAAGTGCGAGCACCACTTCAATGAAGATTTCCAGAAGGTGAGCTGACTGTATTTTTTTGTAGATATGACTTTAGGGCCCGTAGTATATATTATTAGAATAGACTGTACGGGTCCTGCAGGTTTTTATACTGTAATTAGACTTATGGCTTCCTGTCGGTAATAAACTGTAGATAAGACGAGGGCTCCTGTCAGGTATATATTAACTGTAGAATGACTGTCGGGCCCTTCAGGTATATATTTTACTGAGATATGCTGTACGGGCTCCTGCGGTATATATTACGTGATATAGATGTACGGATCCTGTCAGGTTATTTACTGTGATAAGACGTATGGGCTCCTGTCAGTTATATTACTTAGATACCTGTACGGCTCTGTCAGGTTAATTATTGTGTATAGACTGTTGGGCTCCTGTCTTCAGGGCCCTCAGTCTACATCTACGTAATTACACCCAGGAGCCCATACAGTATATCTACAGTAATAATCCGACAGGGCCCTCATTTTTATCTACGTAATATTCCGACAGGGCCCAACAGTTTCAGTAATTATTACCTACAAGCCCGCGTCTATATCTACAGTAATATAATTTAAGGAGCCGTACAGGTATATCCCAGTAATATTTACCTTCAGGAGCTCATAAGTCTATATTACAAAATATATACCTGACAGGAGCCCGTCATTCTATATTACAGTAATATATACCTGCAGAGCCCGTACGTCTATATCTTCAGTAATATATACCTGCAGGAGCCCAATAGTCTATATCTCATAATATACACCTACAGGATCCTTTCTCTTTCTCAGTAATATATACCTGACAGGATCCAGTACAGTCTATATCTACGTAAATATACCTGACAGGATCCATCAGTTATAGCTAAAGTAATATTTACCTATCAGGATCCAGTACAGTCTATATCTACCAGTAATATATAACCTGAACAGGGCCCTACGTCTATAAGTTTATATACCTGAAGGACCCGTAAGTCTATTACAGTAATATATACCTGAAAGGACCATACGTCTATAATACATTTAAAATATACTGACAGGAGCCCGTACAGTTTATATCTACAATAATATATACCTGACAGGAGCCCGTACAGTCTATATCTACAGTAATTATACCTGACAGGAGCCCATACAGTCTAAAATCTACATAATAATACCTGACAGGAGCCCGTACAGTCTATAACTACAATAATTATACCTGACAGGGCCCTTACAGTCTATATTTTACGTATTTTACCTGACAGGAGCCCATACATTCTATATCTACGTAATAAAATACCTGACAGGAGCCCGTACAGTCATACTACAGTAATTTTATACCTGACAGGAGCCTGTACAGTCTATATCTACAGTAATTTTATACCCGACAGGAGCCCGTACAGTCTATATCTACAATAAATTACCTGACAGGACCCTACAGTCATATCTACAATAATATATACCTGACAGGAGCCCATACAGCTATATCTACAATAATTATACCTGACAGGAGCCCGTACATTCATACCAGTAAAATATAACCTGACAGGGGCCATACAAAATCATATCTACAGTAAATATACCGACAGGACCAGTACAGTCTATATCTACAGTAATATATTCCTGACAGGAGCCGTACAGTCATACAGTAAATATAACCTACAGGAGCCCAATACGTCTATATCTACAGTTATAATACCGACAGGACCCGTACAGTCTATATCTACGTATATATACCTGACAGGAGCCATACATTCTATTCTACAGTAATATATACCTACAGGAGCCCGTACAGTCTATATTTTAAAAAGTAATTAAACCTACAGGACCCATACAGTCTATATCTACAGAATTTATACCTGACAGGGCCCATACATCTTATCTAAAAGTAATATATACCTACGGGGCCCGTACAGTCTATATCTACAGAATAATTTTACTGACAGGACCCATACAGTCTATATCTACATAATATATACCTACAGGGCCCTACAGTCTTATCTACAGTAATTTTTACCTGACAGGAGCCCATACGTCTATATTACAGTAATATATACCTGACAGGAGCCCTACAGTCTATATCTACAGTAAATATACCTAAGGAGCCCGTACAGTTTTCTACAATTTAAACCTACAGGAGCCCTACATCTATATCTACATAATATATACCTGCAGGAGCCCGTACAGTCTATATCTACAGTAATATATACCTGAACAGGAGCCCGTACAGTCTTATCTACGAATAATTTCCTACAGGAGCCCCTACATTCTATACTAAAAAAATAAACCGGCGGAGCCCGTAAAGTCCTATATCTACGTAATATATACCTGACAGGAGCCCTACAGTCTATATCTACAATAAAATACCTGACGGGGCCCCCCCAAACAGCTGATTACAGTAATTATATACCTGGAAAAGGGCCCGTACAGTCTTTCTCGTAATATTTACCTGCGGAGCCCGTACAGTCAATTACAGTAATAATTTACCTGACAGGGGAGCCCGTACATCTATACTCATTAATATATACCTGACAGGCCCGTACGTCTATATCTACGTAATTAATACCTGAACAGGAGCCTGTACGCATTCTACAGTTATATAACCTGCAGGACCCGTACGTCTAGCATCTTTCGTGTGAGAAACGGCTGACTGTATGGGCTGCAGCCGGATCTGGCGGAGCCCATAATTCTCTGACTTTAATAATTATACCTTGGAGGTGCACAACTTTTAGTGTCTGATGGGCGGCAGTCGGCGGGCAGCCGCCCATAAATCTGCTTTCTTCAAGAATAAAATACCTGGAAGGAGCCCATACGTCTATGTCTTTAGTGAAGCCGGCTAACTGTATGGGCAGTCAGGACCTCCCATACAGTCTTGGTCAACCCTATTTTTATGGTGCATAAATGGCATTAATTTTTCTTTAAAGGCCTTTATTAAACAGTGAGTCTCCTAAACTTGTAGCCTATGCTGTGAGTGGATTGGCTGCCAAGAATTACCCCAAACCCCTTTCATAAGGGCCAGGATGGCCTCCATAAAAAATTTGTATTGAATGCAAGGCCTGCCCTGCCCAATTCAAATTTTGCACCCCAATAACCCCTTTTGAACACACTACTGGATGGGCCCCGTAAACCATTTTCACCTTATTCCTTTGTACTCCCATATTCTTTTGGTTAACAGTGACAGCAATGTCTGCTATGCTGCAAAGTCATAGCACCCCATTACGCCTTGGAACCCACATACTGGATAGCCCATGAAATCCACTTCATAATATTAATTTTGTCATCCAAAAGTCGCCAATGATAGACATAAAAGGTCTAAGTTAATAACCCAAGAGAGGATTAAGGGCTTCAGTGCAAATTTCCAACTATCTAAGTAAATTTGGGATTCCCGCAAAAAAATTAATTAACCTCCATGTAGTCCGCAAAGGTACCAAGGGCTAGGGGGTACTCGCACCAGCCCGTTCATTCATGGGGGAGAGGTCCGGGTGGCGCTCGTCCGTTGCCCCTGGGCGCTCATTAAAGGGGGGGTATTTTACGGGGGGTTGAGAATTGTTCGTGACGCCACCTGTGTTCCTGTCGGAGACCACGTGCAGGGTAGATTCCTTGGGGTTGTTATGGGCACAAGATGTTAAGTCCCCACAGGCGGAAGATCCCCGGATTTGGCGGTGCAGAGGTGCGGCAAAGGCAGACACACACATCGTCTCTTTCCAACCTTTACTGGTGGTTATTTGCGGTTACGTACCCAAAGTGCTCAGGGTGGGGATGCACATACGTAATCACTGAGTAGGTTTTAAGGCCTCCTTACTTTCCAAAGTTGTAGTTTCAACTTGCATGAAGCTAAGTGTCATTGTATGCATTTTCCTTATGCGTCTTGTTTCTTGGGGTTTCGAGGAAAACACAGGAGACATAGGTTGAAATGAAAACTTGTATTACTTCAACAAGCATCTGAAAAGTTCACACGTTTGCAGGAACAGCACAGGAGACACAGAGGCCAGAGTAACTTCAAGCCTACAATAAATCTCCAAAGCGGTTCAGGATCTCTTCTCTGTACCGTAATTCCTTCAAACAGGATTCACCAAAACAGCGGGGTTTTCCCAAATCCAAAAGGTTCCAAGGTTCCTCATAGGGAATAGCTGGAGTACAAGTCCCAAGGTTTTCCCGGATCAGGTCCAGACTGACTGAGGCTTGATTCAGGGCACTGATTGTTCAGCTGGCTGCTAAGAAGCAAGGGGAAGAAATCAGGGGGGGGAACATAAAAGGAAACTCCAATTTTTAATGAGGGCAAGAGCTGCGAAAGACGAAGAAAAATGGCCACGGAAAACTGAGTTTCAAGGAACATGTCAACAGAGAAAAAGAACCTTACATTACTCCCCCCTTAGGGAAACCTCCGGAGACCTCAACAGGCTTGTCAGGGTACCTCTGTGAAACTGGGGAGCAGGGCGGGAGCTTTACTTATTGACTGGTTTTCCCATGATTTCCTCCACTGGGTAGCCCTGCATTTAATCAAATATGCAACTGATTTCTGTAAAAACCGGGGAATCAGAATCCTTTCCACCATAAATTTTCCTGACCTCGACCACACTGGGTCAGGGCAAGGAAAAAGTCCCGGAACATTGGGTGTTGCGCCTTTGGTAGGGATACATGAAAGACAGGGGGATCTCAAGTTTGGGCAGTTGAAGACACAAACAACACACTTATAATCTTATTATTTTATAAGGTCCATTTACTATGTCCCAATTTAGCGATGGAATCTTTAATTTAAGATTTCTGGTTGACAGCCAACCAATCTCCTACCTGAAAGCTGGGCAGGTTTACAAAATTTCTGTGCTTTCTTGTACCTTTCTGAGCCAATTTTGATTTTCCTTTAGAAGATCCTATCTTTTGTAAAGAAGTGTTTCTTTCAGCCACTTGCCGGCAAGGGGTATCTATGGGAAAGAGGAAGAATGTTAGATATAACCTAATTGGAGTAAAAAGGAGACTGTTTTAGTGGAGGCGAAATTGTTATAAAGAACCGCCAGTGGAGTAATCCACCCAATCATCCGTAGGTGGGCAATAAAACAGGGAAAAGATACGCTCCGGTCCTATTGGGTTCGTTCGTTGTCCTTAGTCTGGGGATTAAAAGCAGAAGAAAGGTTTACTTTAATGTCCAAGGCACAGAAATTTTGCCAAAACCTTTGAGTGATTGACCCCTCGATCCGAAATGACCTCATCCGGATCCAGTAAGCGAAACACTTTTTAAAACATCAATCTGATGTTGTTTTGCAGTGGGTAAGCCGACAAAGGGGATAAAATGAGCGCCTTTGTTAGACTAACCACCACAGAATGGTGTTTTCCCTTAGGGTTGGTAACTCCACAATGAAGCCATAGAAATGGATCCCCCGGCGGACGGGTGGGAAGGGTTGCAACAGACCAGTTGGTGAGGACGAGGTGTTTTGCATCTTGCACAGACTTCACATGAAGTGACATAGTTTAAGACATCTTTCCTGTAATGGGCCCACCAAAAATTAAACAGAAAGAAATTCTTGTGTCTTTAGAATTCCCCTAGCCCGCTATTTTGGGGTCGGGAGGGTTCAATACTTCAATCTGACTGTTTCAGGTTTTAACAACGTTGTCCCTGAATCCACACACCATTCTTAAAGAACAAACTTCGTCCCTTGGGGGTTGACCAACAAAGAATCCGCGGTATGCTTCCTTGATTTCCTAAGTAGGTCTTGATTTGAATCACTCCAGGAATCTGGGTTCGGAAAATATCTTAGGAGGAGTAAGTGGAGTTCTCTGCTGTGAATCCTAGAGAGTGCTCAGCCTTTCCATTGCGCGATCCTGGTCTATAAAAATGACAAAATTAAATTGGTTTGGGGGAAAAGATTCCAGCGAGCCTGGAGGAGTCAGGCCTTAGCCACCTATAAATCAAGGTTACGATGGTCTGTCAGGACGCTATTGCTGGCGCACCCTGAAGAAGGTGTCTCCATTCCTTAAGGCGGCAATAATGCCAACAATTCCTATTGCCCACACGTAGTTCCTCTCGCCGAAGACAACTGCTGGGAAAAAAGGCACGGGATCAAGACATTCTTCTCACCTGTTCTTGAGGAGTATGCTCCAACGGCACAGTTGAAGCATCCACCTCTATTATGAAGGCAAGCGGGGTTTGGGATGTATAAGAAAGGTGCGGTGGTAAATTTTATCCTTTAACAGGGGAAAAAGCTTATGGCTTGCGGGGTCCGGAGACCTAGACTGTTTTTCCGGTAAGTTGGGTGTAGGTGCACTCCCAAAAAATTCTTAAGAAACTCTTAGAAGTTGGCCCCGATGAAAACGCTGCCCTCCTTCACATTTCTAGGAATTGGCCAATCCTTATGGTTGGGTCTTGCTTCCATATACTAATCCCTTGTAATATAAACCCGAAATTGAATTTCGGCCTTTGGGTTTCACATTTTTCAAACTTGGTAGAGAGGTTTTTTCCTTAGGCGTTCTAAGCCATTCTCACATGTCCTGATGTTCCTCTGTGGGTTAGAAAAAATTAGAAATATCATAGATAAATCACCAAAAATGTATCAGGATTTCCCTGAAGTATCTCACGAAGTGTTGAAAAGTGGCTGGGGCGTTTCTAGACAAAAGGCTAACAATTTCAAAGTGTCCAAGCTGACCGAAAGCGTCTTCCTTCATCCCCGGTCTAATACGGGACCAAGTTAGGCCCCACGGAGTCCATTTAGAGAAATTTTGGCATCCGCACCCTCCAACAACTCAGGATTAAAGGCAATGGAAAACGGTTTCTAATAGTAAACCTTATTGAGTTCCCCTTTTTGTCTATGCGGGTCTCAGAGTCTGGTAGCCCTGGTATGTAAGGCAACCAAAAATCCGGATTTCACAGAAAGTAAAGTTAAAGCTTACATCATCCATTCAGCTTTAGACACACCCTGGGTATATAAGCTAGTGATGTACACAGCAGTGCTGAGTCTTCCAGGAATGAAGTAAAGACAGTCACTCAGTTAGTTCCTGTCAGCAGTTCAAAAGTGGAGGCTATAAGGGTGAGCCAGTTCTCCACCTAGTCAAGCTGTTCCTTAACCTGAAGACAAGACAGTTTGAAGAAAGAAGAGTTAGAGCGAACTTCGTCGCCGTCCAAGCGTGAAGTTCATCAGTGTTCCTGAACTAGGAGAATACTGAGAATCTGTCAGCGAGCTCCAAGGAAGAAGAAAGAAAGGATTGACTTGTACTACCATAGGAAGTGTGCGTGCCTATGTTAAGAGTGGAAAGCAGGGCGAAAGGGACAGGGGAGAAAAACTGAGCAGTGCCTTAGGTAGTGAATTACCTGCAACCAATTATCCGGTCACTGGGGACCGAGGAGTTGCTATTGATTCAGGCATAGTAACGAGAAAACCAGAGTCTCGCTGGACTATAAGTCGCAGGAGCAAGCCTTAGTGTCAATACGTAACCGGAGTCAGGTGGAACAGGGACTTTGAGCTGATCAGCAAAAGTAAGGACTTAGTTTCATCTTTAGAAGGCTCCTTCACAACGTTGGCCGGGCAGTACAGCTATAGGGTTAGCTGGAGTATTCGGAGTTAACTACGCTTTATGCAATTTTGGACTCTTCTACAATCTGTGGAAGTTTAGGAGGCCTCTAACCTGCTCAGCTGTTACCTAGACGTGCATCTCCACCCCGACCAGCTTCCTGGGACCTGCCTAAACATCTGACAAGTAAAAGGTATGGAAGACGCTGGATGGTGTGAGACTGATTATTTATTCTGCACCCTACATAATTATAACCATAGACTTTGAGGGGACCAGTCCACCTGTGGGGACCCGTCATCTACTGCCATAACTTCCCCTCAGAGATCTACAGCAGCGCTGGTCTTGTGACTAGAAAACTACAGGTGGCGTCCGAACTGTTATCTACCAATCCCCTGTAATAATTCCCCCATCATACCCTGACCGCCGGGGAACGGAACGAGCCACCGCTACCAGTGACACAAATCCCTTTAGACTTTCATGGCTCGGCTCCGAGTACCCCATATCCCTGGAAACCCAAATTGTGGTGCGTGGTTCACACAGATCCATCTTTCTTCTTCACAAAGAAGATGGGTGCACCTGTGGGAGATGAAGAGGGGCGTATGAAGCCCTTGGCTAAATTTTCGTCTATATATATCCTTCAAAGCTTTTAGCTCGGGCCCCGCTAGGGGGTAGATTTTACCAAAAGGTATCTCGGCTCCGGGCAATAATTAAATTGGACAATCATATGGACGGTGAGGAGGAAGCTGATCAGCGTTCTTCTTGTCACATAAATCCACATAGTCCTGGTATACAGCTGGTATTCAGGACTGACATGGTTCCTTTAGAACAGAGCAAGCTGAAACTCCTTGACTCATCTGAAAGTGTAATTCCTTGGTCTCCAGTTAATCGTAGGATTCTGCGCCTGCAGCCATGGTAGCCCTAGAATGTGGGAAAGTGGGGAGAAGAGATAAGCAAAAAAGACATTTTCTCCTG
The DNA here is from genome assembly GCA_033576555.1 of Oophaga sylvatica. Lineage (NCBI taxonomy): Eukaryota > Metazoa > Chordata > Amphibia > Anura > Dendrobatidae > Oophaga > Oophaga sylvatica. Next base: position 3,710,348 of record JARQOD010000005.1, on the reverse strand, counting down.
ATGATCTTTACCCATAAGGACCCTCAAAGGCTCTGTTTCTTGATCCACTGGTCCAGAAGTCATTAGAGAGCCATCCACAGTCTCCATCTGTACTGGAGTAGCCTTCTTCACTGAAGTATCCCCTGTTTAGGCAAAGGAGATATCCATAAAATTTCCACTTGCTCCTGATCGATCATAGCAGAGCTAGACACCCAGACTGAGTCAACCCAGAGTTTGATGGAAAGGAAGCAATGAGAATTGTTTCTTTTACAACTCAGCTGGGACACCGCTGAGGAAACTTGAAAAATTGCAGCGTTTAAAACCGTCATCGTCCCCAGAACTAACAGAGTTTAAGTCCGAGAAATCAAGATCTCTTGCAGCAGATCTCTCTGGAGCTGAGGCTCGGACATGACAGAGCTCCCCTCGCAACACTCCCCAGTGAATGACGCTGCAGTAGTCTTACGAGAACGGCTGGGGCGTTTTATAATGAAGTGCCCTGACTTACCACAGTAAAACATAGATTTTCCTTTATACGATGTTCTTTGCGTGCATCACTAACCCTCTTTGTAAGAGTCCACCTGCATGGGTTCAGGTTCTGGTTCCTTGTGATCCTACTCAAAGGATCCTTAGCTGAGGAGGGAGGTAGTAAAAGGTTAGTGCGATTATTTTCGAACCATCTCTCTTGTCTGCGTTCAGTCAGACGAGCATCAATACGGATACATAGTTAATAAAGTCACCTAACGCAGTGGGAGGGTCGGCACGAGCAAGTTCATCCTTAATCAGTGGAGACAACCCTTTCCGAAAAATAGATTTTTTAGCGGAAGTGTCCCAAGTGGTATCAAGACCCATCTCCTGAAATCCAGGGCATATTCGGCTACTGAACGCTTACCTTGGCGCAAAGTTAACATGGCTGCTTCAGCTGTTGCACCTCGATTGGGGTCATCAAACACCTGCCCATAGCTGAAATAAAAGCATCAAGGTGATTCAAACAATCATCCTCAGTAGTGTTGAGCGATACGATACTGCAATATCGGATAAATCGGCCGATATTAGCTGTATCGGCCTTTCGATTCCGAATACCGATTTTTCGTCATATCGATACCGGAATCGGTTTGTCACTGTCACTGTGAGTGTCCGTCGGTGGGTCTGTCAGGAGTCAGCGGCATTACCTGCAGTAAGATCTCCGGCGGTCACGTCCTGGACTGCTTGAGGGGCCCCCATTATCTTCTCCCTGGCGGTCACAGCAGTTTTTCGCGATAACTGCAGTGACTGCTGGGTAATCCCGGCCGTAAAGCAGTCAGTCCGATGACGTCACTGCCAGGGGAAGCAGTTTAAACAGCTGTGCTGTGCCGGGATGACAGGCTCTGCCTGTCATTCTGATGTGCAGAGCTGGATCGTCGTGGGACACTCGTTACTATGGACTGCGTCGGAAGGTGGTATACTGCTGTTTTTTTTTTTCATTTTTTTACAGGAGATCGATGGCGTCGCAGGATGAGACTGTAATAAAAGTAATGAAAACTGTGTTGTTGTTTTTTTTTTATTAAATTAAAAACTTTTTTTATGAACATTCACCCGTCCGGGTACATCAACAATTTAATATTTACATACAGGGACCCTGTCCGGTTATTTATAATTTTTGGCAGGGGTGTGCCAGGTACCACCTGGTACTGTTTGATGCTTGCCAAACATCCGAGACACCAAGGACCAACCAGGACCTGATGACGTCGTGTGGCCTGTACAGTCAAGTCGTGACCCGCTATCTGGGTCTGTGTGGCCACCTCTTTCATCTCCCTCCGGGTCTGGGACCCCTTGTCCCGGACTGAACGAACCCCCATGGGGCCTAACAGGCGCCGGGTACGGGCCAGCTATAGTTATCATGTCCATAGCTGGGGCTGCTGAGGAGACCACTGAGGGAGGCTGGGGAGATTTACGGCGTGGGGTGGCACTTGTGCAGAGGCCTGGATGTGGGAGGCTGAAGGCTCCGAGGGTCTCACAGGTTCCTGACACTCTGGGGAGTAGGGGTCGCACCTGGTAACATTTAGGGCGTACCATCCATTGTAACCCCGTGTCGGGTGTAAGTCACCCAAGTCTCCTGGCAACGGTCCCTCCCCGGGTGTCCTCTGGGAGGGTGGTCTCCACGTCCCGCCGGGTCACAAAGACTTCTAAATAAAGTCCAGGCTCCTGGATGAAGCCCCAACCACCTTTCAATTTAAAGCTCCGTACTGCACCCTTACGCCGCGGCTCCCTCAGGGTTCCTTTATCTTTTCTCATCCGGTCCTTATCTGCCCGGTCCTTCTCCAGGTTACGTTGCCGCAGTTTTTGGGATTCTCGCTGCTCCTTTGTCGCTCTGCTTCCTTCTCCCAACGTCTCCACTCTTCCTCCTGACGCCGGTTGTAATTCTCTGCAGCATCTCCATGTCTCCACCATCAAACTGCAGCTTATGATGTCCGGTTTTGCGGCAGCTCTCCTGGCGCCCCCCAGTCCTGGCGGCCCTCACCTGCGGAGGAAGCAGCCGGCTCTGGAAACAGATGACAGTCGGGGCTCACGGTACAGACAGGTAGACCTCTGGTGCCTGCGCGGCCTCCTCCATGAGGACTGGTGTCGCTTCTTCTGTTCAGCGACGGGGGCAGACAGCGGGATCTGGGTGCTGCCGGTGCAGAGTTTTTTGCAGGAACGGGTGCCTCCACTGCGACAACGTCAACGGATCACATTGCAAGGGCTGGGATGCCCGCACGGACTCCTCTACTAGAACGGGTGCCTCACCTTCCGGTACAGACACTTCAGGTAAGAGGGATTGGCGCCGCTCCAAGTTTAGTTTTAGGGCACGCCAGCTGGCTTCCATCCTGGCGACCTCCTCCCGGTGCCGGGCCAGGCCTCTTAGGGTATCCTCCGCTTCTTGCAGCGTAGGAGGGTTTCCAGGCCGGGTGCCCAACGTGGTTCCGTGGCAATCGGGTCGCTTCCGTGGGGGAGAGCTCTGACTGCTCCATCCCTTCACACTTCTGCTCGTGTCCATTAGCCATCTCTGGCAAGTCACATGTGTCATTAGTATCTGGAGAGGGCCCCTCTTTTGTAGTGAGGCGGGACCTTCGTGTTAGTTTCCGCACACTGAGGAGGATGAGGAGGCGGAACTCAAGAGCTGTGGGGCACGATCTTACATTGCAGTACCATTTACAGTGGTCGGCCATCTTTTTTGCGCCACTGAGTGAGTGTACACCCACGAAGAGCACGCCCTTCTTCTTCACCAGTGCCTCGTCGTGACGCAGATATGGCGGAAAAATGGCAAATACATTCTCTGATGATTTTAGCAATTCTCAAGCACAAAACCAGTTCAATTCAGGCACACAGGACTCGCTTATAGCGAGCTACAGAATCCTGTTCGTGACGCCCAAGTTGAGTCGCACAGAGCCAGAGTTTTTGGGGGTACTCGGCACCGAGCCCGTCGACTTCTATGGGGTATGTCACGGCTTTACAATCAGAGTCTATTTTACTATGTAGAAGTGTATAAACTATAAATATATGTATATATATATGTCACAATGACATGTTATATTATATATATATATATATATATATATAATATATATTATGTATTCTATGTGTGTATATTTGTGTTTACAACGAAAGAAAGGGGTTTTTTTGTTGCGATTTTTTGTTCCCATAGACTTACATTGGACTTCCGGTATCGGAATCGGATATCGACGATATTTAGTGATATCGGCGATACCATTTCGATACGATATTTTTAGATATCGAGCAGTATCGCTCAACACTAATCCTCAGTCTCAATCAGAGGTTTGCCCACATCAAAGCCTTATTGGTAAGCAACATGATTATAGTAAGCACTTTGGATCGTTCAGTGGGAAATTGTGAAGCATGTGCAGAGAAAAATAAATTGCATTGATTAATAAATCCCCTGAATTTCTCACGTTCACCGCCAAAACGAAAAGGAGGTAATTTGGGGATCCCAGAACTTGGGGTTATGCAAGGAGCCTGGGCTCATTCCTCTAGAGCCTCAATCCTGGCTCGCAATTCCTGGGTAGTCTGTCCAAACACTTGCAAATTATGATTAGTGAGGTCTGTAGGCTTGCAAAACGGTTTTTTAAAGTCTGTACATCTGAAAGGATTGTATCAGTCACTCCGTAAAGTTCCTTTATGCGGGCCTCCATCTTCCAGATCTTTTAAGGCAGAGGTGCTGGAAGGAGAAGAGGAAAGGAAAAAAAACAAAACAAAAAAAAAAAAACAATAGTGTTTACCTGTGGTAACACTCCAGAGTAAAATTTTAGGGAATGTGCTCACCTGGAATGGTTGTGAGAAGTCACAACCACTGTCATCACATAAGGTATTAAACGGACATCTGATATCCACAGTCACAGCAGACACGGCTTTCCCAGACCCAGCAGACACTAAACATTGGCTCCTGAATCTTGTCATGTATAGTGTACTGTTCCTATAGCGTCTTGTGCTTGGGTGCGAGGAAAACACAGGAGACATAGGTTGAAATGAAATGACTTGTATTACTTCATACAAGCATGCTGAAAAGTTCACACAGTTTGCAGGAACAGCGACAGGAGACACAGCAGGCCAGAGTAACTTCAAGCACTGCAATAAATCTCCAAAGCAGGTTCAGGATCTCTTCTCTGTACCGTAATTCCTCTGCAAACATGGATTCACCAAACAGCAGGTTTCCAGAGTACAAAAGTGTTCCAAGGTTCCTCAGTAGGGAAATAGCTGGAGTACAAGTCCAAGGCTTCCAGGAGTAAGGTCACAGACTGACTGAGGCTTGATTCAGGAGCACTGATTGTTCAGCTGAGGCTGCTTAAGAAGCAAGAGGGAAGAATCAGGGCGGGAACATGAAAACTGGAAACTCCATATTAACTGAGGGCAAGAGCTGCAGAAAGACAGAAAGCAAAATGGCCGACGGAAAATGAGTTTCAAGGAACATGTCAACAGAGACAAAGAACCTTACACTAAGTTTAACTCCGTATAGAACAGCTAAGCCCGGCCGACATTGTGGTGGAGCCTTCTTTTGGACAGAACTAGTCTCTATATGCAGGGCCCTGCTAGACTCTTATTCTTCCTGACTCTGGTTACGTATCAGCACTGTAGGGCCCCTCTGTGACTGAAGTCCAGCAGGGAATCCGGTTTCTCCACTAGCCGTGAAGGAACTAGCAAGCTCGGACCCGGTGTCCGGTAGTGCAGAGTGGAGGTCCAGCTATCGTCGCTATTTTCTCCTCAGTCACTCTTTCTTCCTTTTCACCACTCGCCTGTCGCCCTACTCACACCCTTAACATAAGCACAGGCAACAGTAGGTGTAGTCACCAGCTTCCTTCTATCACCGCTCACTGACCGTTCCTCAGTCGACTCGTTGTTACAAATACTGTAGTTCCCTTCCTTCTTCTCCTTCATAGACTCTGTCCAAAGTAGCTATCAGGACCTTCCGTCAGACTGATTTCATGCTCACTTCGAGAGTCACTTTCCACGTTCTTAGGGATTTAACAGTCAGCCTGTTCTGAGGTAACAGCTTGTCTTTCCTCCTCTGTCTCATCTGACAGGAATCACACTCAAATGTCTCGCTCAGACTAGAAAGTAGAATCTCTCACTCCGATGCTCTGAGGAGAACCGATCTGTCTGAGGTACAACCAACAACTAGAATCACTGTCTGGCTAGAATGCCTACTGCTGCGTTTCTCCACACCCCTATATACATGAATCTAAGGGGCTCCCTCTGGTGGCTCCTGGAAAGTGTGGATGTGAATGAATATCAGGTGTTTGTGATTTACCTTTCTGTGCATCCTCCAGGGAACATGTCACCAAGCGCAGCTGGGCCACACATCCCCCCCTAGTTATATTCAGCACTCCGGGATGAAAAAGAAAACAATTTTTATAATAACATCAAACATAACTTTTCCCTTGCGAGAGGTAAGGACACTTTAACGTTACATTGTGTACAAATGGCAATAGAAAAATATCAAAAATACTTTCACAATAAATACTAAATTCTTGTGGAGGGCCCGTATCAAACCTCCCACGGTGGTCCTGGGTGGGCTGCAGGACTTCTCTGCTGCAGACCTCACTCAAGGCCACACCATACGGGTTTTTCTTCAGAGGTAGAATGGCTTTACGTAAAACCAAGATGGGGCACCGAAGTGCTAACTATTTACATTACAGTTCTGTGCTGCAAGAGTCCTCAGCACGCAGTCCTTCATAAGAACATTCCTAGAAAAATCACATTTCTATCATAACACAATGACATTACCCAACTGGGGTATACTTCTTCAGACATTTATCACATTCACAATAAAGTGCAATTCTTCTTCAAAACTTTTTTACAGTTGCAGTAAACCCTGTCTGGGTCCTACTGTTCTTCTTTGGATATAGTGGTTACTTCTTCCATACCTGGGGCTGGAAGTATGCGGTGCGCTCTGGAACGCATCACTAGAAGATCGTGTCCTGCTACCTGTGTCTGGGTAGCCACAGTCCTTTTCTCAATTTTGCGATTTGCTTTGCGACTTCCTTGAGGCCTGACAGGTGCCTCTTCTAAATACAGATTTGGCTCAAAAGAAGTCGCTGTGGCAGTTGCGATGCTCTGCAGCGTTTCAAATGGGACGCAGATGTGCGCTGTGACTTAGTCGAGGACGCACTAGCCTGTTGCGTTACGGAATAGGTTGCAGGGAAGGATGCAGATGTGCGCAGTGGTGCTGATGTGGCTGGGGCCTGGGACACCGAGACACGGGGTACGTTTCCGGCTTCAGGGACGGGGTCGCTGACTCGGGAGACATTCAGGGCATACCACCCCTTAAGACCCCACTGCCGCGTGTAGGTGACAACATCCCCAATAATCAGATCCCTTCCCGGGTGCCCCTCTGGCAGGTGAGACTCCACATCCCTGCGGTTGACAAATACCTCCTGGTACAGGCTTGGTTCATGGATGAACCCCAGCCCCCCTGGAGTTTGAAGTCTCTAATGGCCCCCTGGCGCCGCGGTTCCCAGAGCGTACCTTTGTCTCGCCTGACGTTCTCTTTGTCAGTGAGATCCTTTTCCCGGTACCTCTGGCGAAGCTGCTGCACCTCTCGCTGGTCCTGCTGCTGCCGCTGCTCCTGCTCACGGCGTCGCCACTCATTCTCCTTCTGGGCGGCGTATTCCACGTCGTCCAGGTACTCCATCTCCTCCCAGTCGATCTCCATCACTAGCGGCTTGGTGTCTTCCGTTGTCCTACCGGGGGACTGCATTCCGCTGCGGCCTCTGGTTCCAGGCCTGGCTGGCATTTCGGTCCGGGCAGGGCCTCCTCAGCCTCCTTCCCTCCCGCCTCATCCTCGGCGGAGTCAGGATCAGCACTTTTGGGGCCGGCCTCCGGTGGTTCATCAGCCGCTGGGTCCAGTGGTGGCGCAGGTGATGGGTGTGCATCCAGGGGGGAGAGCATCGCGTCCTACAGCAGCCGCTGTTTCAGGGCATGCCAGCTCTGCTCCATCGCTTCCATTTCTGCACGGTGTCGGGCCATGTCTCTTAGCACCGCATCCACCTCCTCCACTTTGTGCTTTCTCTGGTCGTTCCCCAGACCTGGGGACGGTTCAGGCACAGGCAGCAGCTCTTCAGGGGAACGGGGTCTGCGCACCGTCATTCCCCCACACAGCGTCTCCTGTCCTTCCGCTATCTCACTCCAGGCCAGACTGTGCTCCCCATCTGGAACAATCTGGTCTTTTCCGTGGAGGCAGGACTTTCGCTTTCTCTTCTTAGCATAGAGGATGAAGAGGAGGCGGATCTCCCTTGCAGTAGGGCAAGCTCTCACATTGTAATAGCATTTAGACAGGGCGCCATTGCTTTCGCGCCACAGGGGGGTACGCCCATGAAGGCACGCCCACCTTCTTCACCAGCGCCTCAGGGCGCGAATATGGCGGCAAAATGGCGGAAAATGGCGCCAAAAATCACAAAAACTGCACACAGTCTTTTTGCACAAAACAGTCCACTTTAGGCACACAGGACTCACATTTCATAGAATCATAGAATGGTAGAGTTGGAAGGGACCTCCTGGGCCATCTGGTCCAACCCCCTGCTCAAAGCAGGATTCTCTAAATCATCCCAGACAGATGTCTGTCCAGCCTCTGTTTGAAGACTTCCATTGAAGGAGAATTTACCACCTCTCGTGGCAGCCTGTTCCACTCCTTGATCACCCTAACTGTCAAAAAGTTTTTTCTAATATCTAATCTGTGTCTCCTCCCATTCAGTTTCATCCCATTGCTTCTAGTCTTTCCTTGTGCAAATGAGAATAAAGATGAACTTTCTACAATGTGACAGCCCTTGAGATATTTGTAGACAGCTATTAAGTCTCCTCTCAGTCTTCTTTTTTGCAAGCTAAACATTCCAAATCCTGTAACCGTTCCTCATAGGACATGGTTTGCAGACCGATCACCATTCTGGTGGCTCTTCTCTGAACTTGCTCCAGTTTGTTGATGTCTTTTTTAAAATGTGGTGCCCAAAACTGGACACAGTATTCCAGATGAGGTCTGACCAAAGAGGAGTAGAGGGCAATAATGACCTCACGTGATCTAGACTGTATGCTTCTGTTGATACATCCTAGAATTGTATTTGCCTTTTTTGCTGCTGCATCACACTGTTGACTCATGTTCAGTCTGTGATCAATTAGTATACCCAAGTCTTTTTCACATGTGCTGTTACTTAGCCCTATTCCTCCCATTTTGTATATGCTTTTTTCATTTTTATTGCCCAGATGTAGTACTTTGCATTTTTCCCTGTTAAAATCCATTCTGTTAGTTGCTGCCCACTGCTCGAGTTTATTTATATCTTTTTGAATCCTCTCTCTCTCTTCTCTAGTATTAGCTACCCCTCCTAGCTTTGTGTCATCAGCAAATTTGATCAGTTTACCCTCTATTCCTTCATCTAAATCATTGATAAAGATGTTGAATAATACAGGGCCCAAAACAGAGCCTTGTGGTACCCCACTTGAGACATTCTTTAGTAAGCTTCGTATCCTGTTCGTGATGCCAAAGATGAATCGCACACGGTACCAGGGCTTATGGGGTACTCGGCACCGAGCCCATTCACTTCAATGGGGGAGAGGTCACGGGTAGCGCAGCTCGGTCCGTTGCCCTGGGCGCTCATTGAAAGGCGGGGTATATTTACAGGGGATTGTAGAATTGTTCGTGACGCCACCTGTGGTTCCTGGTCAGGATGACCAGCGCTGCAGGGTAGATTCTCTGAGGGGTTGTTACTGGGCAGCAAGATGTTAAGTCCCCCACAGGCGAGACTGATCCCTCGAGATATATGGCGGTGCAGAGGTGCAGGCAATAAGGCAGACACACACAAGTCAGTCTCTTTCCATACCTTTACTGGTGGTATTTGCAGGTACGTCCCAGGAAGCTGCTCAGGGTGGAGGATGCACATACAGTAATCACTGAGTAGGTTTAAGGCATCCTTACTTTCCAAAGTGTGTGAGTTTCCAACTTGCATGAAGCTAAGTTTAACTCCGTATAGAACAGCTACGCCCGGCCGACATTGTGGTGAAGCCTTCTTTTGGACAGAACTAGTCTCTATATGCAGGGCCCTGCTAGACTCATTCTTCCTGACTCCGGTTACGTATCAGCACTGTTGGGCCCCTCTGCGAAGTGTCCCAAGTGGTATCAAGAGCCCATCTCCTGAAATCCAGGGCATATTCGGCTACTGAACGCTTACCTTGGCGCAAAGTTAACATGGCTGCTTCAGCTGTTGCACCTCGATTGGGGTCATCAAACACCTGCCCCATGGCTGAAATAAAAGCATCAAGGTGATTCAAACAATCATCCTCAGTAGTGTTGAGCGATACGATACTGCAAATATCGGATATCGGCCGATATTAGCTGTATCGGCCTTTCGATTCCGAATACCGATATTTTCGTCATATCGAATACCGGAATCGGATTTGTCACTGTCACTGTGAGTGTCCGTCGGTCGGGTCTGTCAGGAGTCAGCGGCACTTACCTGGCAGAAGATCTCCGGCGGTCACGTCCTGGACTGCTTGATGGCCGCCATTATCTTCTCCCTGGCGGTCACATGCAGTTTTTCGCGATAACTGCAGTGACTGCTGGGTAATCCCGGCCGTTAAAGCAGTCAGTCCGATGACGTCACTGCCAGGGAAGCAGGTAATCAGCTGTGCTGTGCCGGGATGACAGGCTCTGCCTGTCATTCTGATTTTAGCAGAGCTGGATCGTCGTGGGACACTCGTTACTATGGACTGCGTCGGACAGGTGGTATACTGCTGTTTTTTTTTTTCATTTTTTTACAGGGATCGATGGCGTCGCAGGATGAGACTGTAATAAAAGTAATGAAAACTGTGTTGTTGTTTTTTTTATTAAATTAAAAAAACTTTTATATGAACATTCACCCGTCCGGGTACATCAACAATTTAACTATTTACATACAGGGACCCTGTCCGGGTTATTTATAATTCTTTGGCAGGGGTTGTGCCAGGTACCACCTGGTACTGTTCTGATGCTTGCCAAACATCCGAGACACCAAGGACCACCAGGACCTGATGACGTCGTGTGGCCTGTACAGTCAAGTCGTGACCCGCTATCTGGGTCTGTGTGGCCACCTCTTTCATCTCCCTCCGGGTCTGGACCCCTATGTCCCGGACTGAACGAACCCCATGGGGCCTAACAGGCGCCGGGTACGGGCCAGCTATAGTTATCATGTCCATAGCTGGGGCTGCTGAGGAGACCACTGAGGGAGGCTGGGGAGATTTACGGCGTGGGGTGGGCACTTGTGCAGAGGCCTGGATGTGGGAGGCTGAAGGCTCCGAGGGTCTCACAGGTTCCTGACACTCTGGGGAGTAGGGGTCGCACCTGGTAACATTTAGGGCGTACCATCCATTGTAACCCCAGTGTCGGGTGTAAGTCACCAAGTCTCCTGGCAACAGGTCCCTCCCCGGGTGTCCTTCTGGGAGGTGAGTCTCCACGTCCCGCCGGGTCACAAAGACTTCTAAATAAAGTCCAGGCTCCTGGATGAAGCCCCAACCACCTTTCAATTTAAAGCTCCGTACTGCACCCTTACGCCGCGGCTCCCTCAGGGTTCCTTTATCTTTTCTCATCCGGTCCTTATCTGCCCGGTCCTTCTCCAGGTTACGTTGCCGCAGTTTTTGGGATTCTCGCTGCTCCCTTTGTCGCTCTGCTTCCTTCTCCCAACGTCTCCACTCTTCCTCCTGACGCCGGTTGTAATTCTCCTGCAGCATCTCCATGTCTCCACCATCAAACTGCAGCTTATGATGTCCGGTTTGCGGCAGCTCTCCTGGCGCCCCCCAGTCCTGGCGGCCCTCACCTGCGGAGGAAGCAGCCGGCTCTGGAACAGATGACAGTCGGGGCTCCGGTACAGACAGGTAGACCTCTGGTGCCTGCGCGGCCTCCTCCATGAGGACTGGTGTCGCTTCTTCTGTCTCAGCGACGGGGGCAGACAGCGGGATCTGGGGTGCTGCCGGTGCAGAGTTTTTTGCAGGAACGGGTGCCTCCACTGCGACAACGTCAACCGGATCACATTGCAAGGGCTGGGATGCCCGCACGGACTCCTCTACTAGAACGGGTGCCTCACCTTCCGGTACAGACACTTCAGGTAAGAGGGATTGGCGCCGCTCCAAGTTTAGTTTTAGGGCACGCCAGCTGGCTTCCATCCTGGCGACCTCCTCCCGGTGCCGGGCCAGGCCTCTTAGGGTATCCTCCGCTTCTTGCAGCGTAGGAGGGTTTCCAGGCCGGGTGCCCAACGGTGGTTCCGTGGCAATCGGGTCGCTTCCGTGGGGGGAGAGCTCTGACTGCTCCATCCCTTCACACTTCTGCTCGTGTCCATTAGCCATCTCTGGCAAGTCACATGTGTCATTAGTATCTGGAGAGGGCCCCTCTTTTGTAGTGAGGCGGGACCTTCGTGTTAGTTTCCGCACACTGAGGAGGATGAGGAGGCGGAACTCAAGAGCTGTGGGGCACGATCTTACATTGCAGTACCATTTACAGTGGTCGGCCATCTTTTTTGCGCCACTGAGTGAGTGTACACCCACGAAGAGCACGCCCTTCTTCTTCACCAGTGCCTCGTCGTGACGCAGATATGGCGGAAAAATGGCAAATACATTCTCTGATGATTTTAGCAATTCTCAAGCACAAAACCAGTTCAATTCAGGCACACAGGACTCGCTTATAGCGAGCTACAGAATCCTGTTCGTGACGCCCAAGTTGAGTCGCACAGAGCCAGAGTTTTTGGGGGTACTCGGCACCGAGCCCGTCGACTTCTATGGGGTATGTCACGGCTTTACAATCAGAGTCTATTTTACTATGTAGAAGTGTATAAACTATAAATATATGTATATATATATGTCACAATGACATGTATATATATATATATATATATATATATATATATATATTGATTCTATGTGTGTATATTTTGTGTTTACAACGAAAGAAAGGGGTTTTTTTGTTGCGATTTTTTGTTCCCATAGACTTACATTGGACTTCCGGTATCGGAATCGGATATCGACGATATTTAGTGATATCGGCGATACCATTTCGATACGATATTTTTAGATATCGAGCAGTATCGCTCAACACTAATCCTCAGTCTCAATCAGAGGGTTTGCCCACATCAAAGCCTTATTGGTAAGCAACATGATTATAGTAAGCACTTTGGATCGTTCAGTGGGAAATTGTGAAGCATGTGCAGAGAAAAATAAATTGCATTGATTAATAAATCCCCTGAATTTCTCACGTTCACCGCCAAAACGAAAAGGAGGTAATTTGGGGATCCCAGAACTTGGGGTTATGGCAGGAGCCTGGGCTCATTCCTCTAGAGCCTCAATCCTGGCTCGCAATTCCTGGGTAGTCTGTCCAAACACTTGCAAATTATGATTAGTGAGGTCTGTAGGCTTGCAAAACGGGTTTTTAAAGTCTGTACATCTGAAAGGATTGTATCAGTCACTCCGTAAAGTTCCTTTATGCGGGCCTCCATCTTCCAGATCTTTTAAGGCAGAGGTGCTGGAAGGAGAAGAGGAAAGGAAAAAAAACAAAACAAAAAAAAAAAACAATAGTGTTTACCTGTGGTAACACTCCAGAGTAAAATTTTAAGGGAATGTGCTCACCTGGAATGGTTGTGAGAAGTCACAACCACTGTCATCACATAAGGTATTAAACGGACATCTGATATCCACAGTCACAGCAGACACGGCTTTCCCAGACCCAGCAGACACTAAACATTGGCTCCTGAATCTTGTCATGTATAGTGTACTGTTCCTATAGCGTCTTGTGCTTGGGTGCGAGGAAAACACAGGAGACATAGGTTGAAATGAAATGACTTGTATTACTTCATACAAGCATGCTGAAAAGTTCACACAGTTTGCAGGAACAGCGACAGGAGACACAGCAGGCCAGAATAACTTCAAGCACTGCAATAAATCTCCAAAGCAGGTTCAGGATCTCTTCTCTGTACCGTAATTCCTCTGCAAACATGGATTCACCAAACAGCAGGTTTCCAGAGTACAAAAGTGTTCCAAGGTTCCTCAGTAGGGAATAGCTGGAGTACAAGTCCAAGGCTTCCAGGAGTAAGGTCACAGACTGACTGAGGCTTGATTCAGGAGCACTGATTGTTCAGCTGAGGCTGCTTAAGAAGCAAGAGGGAAGAATCAGGGCGGGAACATGAAAACTGGAAACTCCATATTAACTGAGGGCAAGAGCTGCAGAAAGACAGAAAGCAAAATGGCCGACGGAAAACTGAGTTTCAAGGAACATGTCAACAGAGACAAAGAACCTTACACTAAGTTTAACTCCGTATAGAACAGCTAAGCCCGGCCGACATTGTGGTGGAGCCTTCTTTTGGACAGAACTAGTCTCTATATGCAGGGCCCTGCTAGACTCTTATTCTTCCTGACTCCGGTTACGTATCAGCATGTAGGGCCCCTCTGTGACCTGAAGTCCAGCAGGGAATCCGGTTTCTCCCACTAGCCGTGAAGGAACTAGCAAGCTCGGACCCGGTGTCCGGTAGTGCAGAGTGGAGGTCCAGCTATCGTCGCTATTTCTCCTCAGTCACTCTTTCTTCCTTTTCACCACTCGCCTGTCGCCCTACTCACACCCTTAACATAAGCACAGGCAACAGTAGGTGTAGTCACCAGCTTCCTTCTATCACCGCTCACTGACCGTTCCTCAGTCGACTCGTTGTTACAAATACTGTAGTTCCCTTCCTTCTTCTCCTTCATAGACTCTGTCCAAAGTAGCTATCAGGACCTTCCGTCAGACTGATTTCATGCTCACTTCGAGAGTCACTTTCCACGTTCTTAGGGATTTAACAGTCAGCCTGTTCTGAGGTAACAGCTTGTCTTTCCTCCTCTGTCTCATCTGACAGGAATCACACTCAAATGTCTCGCTCAGACTAGAAAGTAGAATCTCTCACTCCGATGCTCTGAGGAGAACCGATCTGTCTGAGGTACAACCAACAACTAGAATCACTGTCTGGCTAGAATGCCTACTGCTGCGTTTCTCCACACCCCTATATACATGAATCTAAGGGGCTCCCTCTGGTGGCTCCTGGAAAGTGTGGATGTGAATGAATATCAGGTGTTTGTGATTTACCTTTCTGTGCATCCTCCAGGGAACATGTCACCAAGCGCAGCTGGGCCACACATCCCCCCCTAGTTATATTCAGCACTCCCGGGATGAAAAAGAAAACAATTTTTATAATAACATCAAACATAACTTTTCCCTTGCGAGAGGTAAGGACACTTTAACGTTACATTGTGTACAAATGGCAATAGAAAAATATCAAAAATACTTTCACAATAAATACTAAATTCTTGTGGAGGGCCCGTATCAAACCTCCCACGGTGGTCCTGGGTGGGCTGCAGGACTTCTCTGCTGCAGACCTCACTCAAGGCCACACCATACGGGTTTTTCTTCAGAGGTAGAATGGCTTTACGTAAAACCAAGATGGGGCACCGAAGTGCTAACTATTTACATTACAGTTCTGTGCTGCAAGAGTCCTCAGCACGCAGTCCTTCATAAGAACATTCCTAGAAAAATCACATTTCTATCATAACACAATGACATTACCCAACTGGGGTATACTTCTTCAGACATTTATCACATTCACAATAAAGTGCAATTCTTCTTCAAAACTTTTTTACAGTTGCAGTAAACCCTGTCTGGGTCCTACTGTTCTTCTTTGGATATAGTGGTTACTTCTTCCATACCTGGGGCTGGAAGTATGCGGTGCGCTCTGGAACGCATCACTAGAAGATCGTGTCCTGCTACCTGTGTCTGGGTAGCCACAGTCCTTTTCTCAATTTTGCGATTTGCTTTGCGACTTCCTTGAGGCCTGACAGGTGCCTCTTCTAAATACAGATTTGGCTCAAAAGAAGTCGCTGTGGCAGTTGCGATGCTCTGCAGCGTTTCCAAATGGGACGCAGATGTGCGCTGTGACTTAGTCGAGGACGCACTAGCCTGTTGCGTTACGGAATAGGTTGCAGGGAAGGATGCAGATGTGCGCAGTGGTGCTGATGTGGCTGGGGCCTGGGACACCGAGACACGGGGTACGTTTCCGGCTTCAGGGACGGGGTCGCTGACTCGGGAGACATTCAGGGCATACCACCCCTTAAGACCCCACTGCCGCGTGTAGGTGACAACATCCCCAATAATCAGATCCCTTCCCGGGTGCCCCTCTGGCAGGTGAGACTCCACATCCCTGCGGTTGACAAATACCTCCTGGTACAGGCTTGGTTCATGGATGAACCCCCAGCCCCCTGGAGTTTGAAGTCTCTAATGGCCCCCTGGCGCCGCGGTTCCCAGAGCGTACCTTTGTCTCGCCTGACGTTCTCTTTGTCAGTGAGATCCTTTTCCCGGTACCTCTGGCGAAGCTGCTGCACCTCTCGCTGGTCCTGCTGCTGCCGCTGCTCCTGCTCACGGCGTCGCCACTCATTCTCCTTCTGGGCGGCGTATTCCACGTCGTCCAGGTACTCCATCTCCTCCCAGTCGATCTCCATCACTAGCGGCTTGGTGTCTTCCGTTGTCCCTACCGGGGGACTGCATTCCGCTGCGGCCTCTGGTTCCAGGCCTGGCTGGCATTTCGGTCCGGGCAGGGCCTCCTCAGCCTCCTTCCCTCCCGCCTCATCCTCGGCGGAGTCAGGATCAGCACTTTTGGGGCCGGCCTCCGGTGGTTCATCAGCCGCTGGGTCCAGTGGTGGCGCAGGTGATGGGTGTGCATCCAGGGGGGAGAGCATCGCGTCCTACAGCAGCCGCTGTTTCAGGGCATGCCAGCTCTGCTCCATCGCTTCCATTTCTGCACGGTGTCGGGCCATGTCTCTTAGCACCGCATCCACCTCCTCCACTTTGTGCTTTCTCTGGTCGTTCCCCAGACCTGGGGACGGTTCAGGCACAGGCAGCAGCTCTTCAGGGGAACGGGGTCTGCGCACCGTCATTCCCCCACACAGCGTCTCCTGTCCTTCCGCTATCTCACTCCAGGCCAGACTGTGCTCCCCATCTGGAACAATCTGGTCTTTTCCGTGGAGGCAGGACTTTCGCTTTCTCTTCTTAGCATAGAGGATGAAGAGGAGGCGGATCTCCCTTGCAGTAGGGCAAGCTCTCACATTGTAATAGCATTTAGACAGGGCGCCCATTGCTTTCGCGCCACAGGGGGGGTACGCCCATGAAGGCACGCCCACCTTCTTCACCAGCGCCTCAGGGCGCGAATATGGCGGCAAAATGGCGGAAAATGGCGCCAAAAATCACAAAAACTGCACACAGTCTTTTTGCACAAAACAGTCCACTTTAGGCACACAGGACTCACATTTCATAGAATCATAGAATGGTAGAGTTGGAAGGGACCTCCTGGGCCATCTGGTCCAACCCCCTGCTCAAAGCAGGATTCTCTAAATCATCCCAGACAGATGTCTGTCCAGCCTCTGTTTGAAGACTTCCATTGAAGGAGAATTTACCACCTCTCGTGGCAGCCTGTTCCACTCCTTGATCACCCTAACTGTCAAAAAGTTTTTTCTAATATCTAATCTGTGTCTCCTCCCATTCAGTTTCATCCCATTGCTTCTAGTCTTTCCTTGTGCAAATGAGAATAAAGATGAACTTTCTACAATGTGACAGCCCTTGAGATATTTGTAGACAGCTATTAAGTCTCCTCTCAGTCTTCTTTTTTGCAAGCTAAACATTCCCAAATCCTGTAACCGTTCCTCATAGGACATGGTTTGCAGACCGATCACCATTCTGGTGGCTCTTCTCTGAACTTGCTCCAGTTTGTTGATGTCTTTTTTAAAATGTGGTGCCCAAAACTGGACACAGTATTCCAGATGAGGTCTGACCAAAGAGGAGTAGAGGGCAATAATGACCTCACGTGATCTAGACTGTATGCTTCTGTTGATACATCCTAGAATTGTATTTGCCTTTTTTGCTGCTGCATCACACTGTTGACTCATGTTCAGTCTGTGATCAATTAGTATACCCAAGTCTTTTTCACATGTGCTGTTACTTAGCCCTATTCCTCCCATTTTGTATATGCTTTTTTCATTTTTATTGCCCAGATGTAGTACTTTGCATTTTTCCCTGTTAAAATCCATTCTGTTAGTTGCTGCCCACTGCTCGAGTTTATTTATATCTTTTTGAATCCTCTCTCTCTCTCTCTAGTATTAGCTACCCCTCCTAGCTTTGTGTCATCAGCAAATTTGATCAGTTTACCCTCTATTCCTTCATCTAAATCATTGATAAAGATGTTGAATAATACAGGGCCCAAAACAGAGCCTTGTGGTACCCCACTTGAGACATTCTTTAGTAAGCTTCGTATCCTGTTCGTGATGCCAAAGATGAATCGCACACGGTACCAGGGCTTATGGGGTACTCGGCACCGAGCCCATTCACTTCAATGGGGGAGAGGTCACGGGTAGCGCAGCTCGGTCCGTTGCCCTGGGCGCTCATTGAAAGGCGGGGTATATTTACAGGGGATTGTAGAATTGTTCGTGACGCCACCTGTGGTTCCTGGTCAGGATGACCAGCGCTGCAGGGTAGATTCTCTGAGGGGTTGTTACTGGGCAGCAAGATGTTAAGTCCCCCACAGGCGAGACTGATCCCTCGAGATATATGGCGGTGCAGAGGTGCAGGCAATAAGGCAGACACACACAAGTCAGTCTCTTTCCATACCTTTACTGGTGGTATTTGCAGGTACGTCCCAGGAAGCTGCTCAGGGTGGAGGATGCACATACAGTAATCACTGAGTAGGTTTAAGGCATCCTTACTTTCCAAAGTGTGTGAGTTTCCAACTTGCATGAAGCTAAGTTTAACTCCGTATAGAACAGCTACGCCCGGCCGACATTGTGGTGAAGCCTTCTTTTGGACAGAACTAGTCTCTATATGCAGGGCCCTGCTAGACTCATTCTTCCTGACTCCGGTTACGTATCAGCACTGTTGGGCCCCTCTGCGAAGTGTCCCAAGTGGTATCAAGAGCCCATCTCCTGAAATCCAGGGCATATTCGGCTACTGAACGCTTACCTTGGCGCAAAGTTAACATGGCTGCTTCAGCTGTTGCACCTCGATTGGGGTCATCAAACACCTGCCCCATGGCTGAAATAAAAGCATCAAGGTGATTCAAACAATCATCCTCAGTAGTGTTGAGCGATACGATACTGCAAATATCGGATATCGGCCGATATTAGCTGTATCGGCCTTTCGATTCCGAATACCGATATTTTCGTCATATCGAATACCGGAATCGGATTTGTCACTGTCACTGTGAGTGTCCGTCGGTCGGGTCTGTCAGGAGTCAGCGGCACTTACCTGGCAGAAGATCTCCGGCGGTCACGTCCTGGACTGCTTGATGGCCGCCATTATCTTCTCCCTGGCGGTCACATGCAGTTTTTCGCGATAACTGCAGTGACTGCTGGGTAATCCCGGCCGTAAAGCAGTCAGTCCGATGACGTCACTGCCAGGGAAGCAGGTAATCAGCTGTGCTGTGCCGGGATGACAGGCTCTGCCTGTCATTCTGATGTAGCAGAGCTGGATCGTCGTGGGACACTCGTTACTATGGACTGCGTCGGACAGGTGGTATACTGCTGTTTTTTTTTTTCATTTTTTTACAGGAGATCGATGGCGTCGCAGGATGAGACTGTAATAAAAGTAATGAAAACTGTGTTGTTGTTTTTTTTATTAAATTAAAAAACTTTTATATGAACATTCACCCGTCCGGGTACATCAACAATTTAACTATTTACATACAGGGACCCTGTCCGGGTTATTTATAATTCTTTGGCAGGGGTGTGCCAGGTACCACCTGGTACTGTTCTGATGCTTGCCAAACATCCGAGACACCAAGGACCACCAGGACCTGATGACGTCGTGTGGCCTGTACAGTCAAGTCGTGACCCGCTATCTGGGTCTGTGTGGCCACCTCTTTCATCTCCCTCCGGGTCTGGACCCCTATGTCCCGGACTGAACGAA
Organism: Oophaga sylvatica; assembly: GCA_033576555.1. Lineage (NCBI taxonomy): Eukaryota > Metazoa > Chordata > Amphibia > Anura > Dendrobatidae > Oophaga > Oophaga sylvatica. The sequence goes on along the minus strand of JARQOD010000005.1, from coordinate 3,690,925 downwards.
CCCCATGGGGCCTAACAGGCGCCGGGTACGGGCCAGCTATAGTTATCATGTCCATAGCTGGGGCTGCTGAGGAGACCACTGAGGGAGGCTGGGGAGATTTACGGCGTGGGGTGGGCACTTGTGCAGAGGCCTGGATGTGGGAGGCTGAAGGCTCCGAGGGTCTCACAGGTTCCTGACACTCTGGGGAGTAGGGGTCGCACCTGGTAACATTTAGGGCGTACCATCCATTGTAACCCCAGTGTCGGGTGTAAGTCACCAAGTCTCCTGGCAACAGGTCCCTCCCCGGGTGTCCTTCTGGGAGGTGAGTCTCCACGTCCCGCCGGGTCACAAAGACTTCTAAATAAAGTCCAGGCTCCTGGATGAAGCCCCAACCACCTTTCAATTTAAAGCTCCGTACTGCACCCTTACGCCGCGGCTCCCTCAGGGTTCCTTTATCTTTTCTCATCCGGTCCTTATCTGCCCGGTCCTTCTCCAGGTTACGTTGCCGCAGTTTTTGGGATTCTCGCTGCTCCCTTTGTCGCTCTGCTTCCTTCTCCCAACGTCTCCACTCTTCCTCCTGACGCCGGTTGTAATTCTCCTGCAGCATCTCCATGTCTCCACCATCAAACTGCAGCTTATGATGTCCGGTTTGCGGCAGCTCTCCTGGCGCCCCCCAGTCCTGGCGGCCCTCACCTGCGGAGGAAGCAGCCGGCTCTGGAACAGATGACAGTCGGGGCTCCGGTACAGACAGGTAGACCTCTGGTGCCTGCGCGGCCTCCTCCATGAGGACTGGTGTCGCTTCTTCTGTCTCAGCGACGGGGGCAGACAGCGGGATCTGGGGTGCTGCCGGTGCAGAGTTTTTTGCAGGAACGGGTGCCTCCACTGCGACAACGTCAACCGGATCACATTGCAAGGGCTGGGATGCCCGCACGGACTCCTCTACTAGAACGGGTGCCTCACCTTCCGGTACAGACACTTCAGGTAAGAGGAATTGGCGCCGCTCCAAGTTTAGTTTTAGGGCACGCCAGCTGGCTTCCATCCTGGCGACCTCCTCCCGGTGCCGGGCCAGGCCTCTTAGGGTATCCTCCGCTTCTTGCAGCGTAGGAGGGTTTCCAGGCCGGGTGCCCAACGGTGGTTCCGTGGCAATCGGGTCGCTTCCGTGGGGGGAGAGCTCTGACTGCTCCATCCCTTCACACTTCTGCTCGTGTCCATTAGCCATCTCTGGCAAGTCACATGTGTCATTAGTATCTGGAGAGGGCCCCTCTTTTGTAGTGAGGCGGGACCTTCGTGTTAGTTTCCGCACACTGAGGAGGATGAGGAGGCGGAACTCAAGAGCTGTGGGGCACGATCTTACATTGCAGTACCATTTACAGTGGTCGGCCATCTTTTTTGCGCCACTGAGTGAGTGTACACCCACGAAGAGCACGCCCTTCTTCTTCACCAGTGCCTCGTCGTGACGCAGATATGGCGGAAAAATGGCAAATACATTCTCTGATGATTTTAGCAATTCTCAAGCACAAAACCAGTTCAATTCAGGCACACAGGACTCGCTTATAGCGAGCTACAGAATCCTGTTCGTGACGCCCAAGTTGAGTCGCACAGAGCCAGAGTTTTTGGGGGTACTCGGCACCGAGCCCGTCGACTTCTATGGGGTATGTCACGGCTTTACAATCAGAGTCTATTTTACTATGTAGAAGTGTATAAACTATAAATATATGTATATATATATGTCACAATGACATGTATATATATATATATATATATATATATATATGTATTCTATGTGTGTATATTTTGTGTTTACAACGAAAGAAAGGGGTTTTTTTGTTGCGATTTTTTGTTCCCATAGACTTACATTGGACTTCCGGTATCGGAATCGGATATCGACGATATTTAGTGATATCGGCGATACCATTTCGATACGATATTTTTAGATATCGAGCAGTATCGCTCAACACTAATCCTCAGTCTCAATCAGAGGGTTTGCCCACATCAAAGCCTTATTGGTAAGCAACATGATTATAGTAAGCACTTTGGATCGTTCAGTGGGAAATTGTGAAGCATGTGCAGAGAAAAATAAATTGCATTGATTAATAAATCCCCTGAATTTCTCACGTTCACCGCCAAAACGAAAAGGAGGTAATTTGGGGATCCCAGAACTTGGGGTTATGGCAGGAGCCTGGGCTCATTCCTCTAGAGCCTCAATCCTGGCTCGCAATTCCTGGGTAGTCTGTCCAAACACTTGCAAATTATGATTAGTGAGGTCTGTAGGCTTGCAAAACGGGTTTTTAAAGTCTGTACATCTGAAAGGATTGTATCAGTCACTCCGTAAAGTTCCTTTATGCGGGCCTCCATCTTCCAGATCTTTTAAGGCAGAGGTGCTGGAAGGAGAAGAGGAAAGGAAAAAAAAAAAAAAAAAAAAAAAACAATAGTGTTTACCTGTGGTAACACTCCAGAGTAAAATTTTAAGGGAATGTGCTCACCTGGAATGGTTGTGAGAAGTCACAACCACTGTCATCACATAAGGTATTAAACGGACATCTGATATCCACAGTCACAGCAGACACGGCTTTCCCAGACCCAGCAGACACTAAACATTGGCTCCTGAATCTTGTCATGTATAGTGTACTGTTCCTATAGCGTCTTGTGCTTGGGTGCGAGGAAAACACAGGAGACATAGGTTGAAATGAAATGACTTGTATTACTTCATACAAGCATGCTGAAAAGTTCACACAGTTTGCAGGAACAGCGACAGGAGACACAGCAGGCCAGAATAACTTCAAGCACTGCAATAAATCTCCAAAGCAGGTTCAGGATCTCTTCTCTGTACCGTAATTCCTCTGCAAACATGGATTCACCAAACAGCAGGTTTCCAGAGTACAAAAGTGTTCCAAGGTTCCTCAGTAGGGAATAGCTGGAGTACAAGTCCAAGGCTTTCCAGGAGTAAGGTCACAGACTGACTGAGGCTTGATTCAGGAGCACTGATTGTTCAGCTGAGGCTGCTTAAGAAGCAAGAGGGAAGAATCAGGGCGGGAACATGAAAACTGGAAACTCCATATTAACTGAGGGCAAGAGCTGCAGAAAGACAGAAAGCAAAATGGCCGACGGAAAACTGAGTTTCAAGGAACATGTCAACAGAGACAAAGAACCTTACACTAAGTTTAACTCCGTATAGAACAGCTAAGCCCGGCCGACATTGTGGTGGAGCCTTCTTTTGGACAGAACTAGTCTCTATATGCAGGGCCCTGCTAGACTCTTATTCTTCCTGACTCCGGTTACGTATCAGCAGTGTAGGGCCCCTCTGTGACCTGAAGTCCAGCAGGGAATCCGGTTTCTCCCACTAGCCGTGAAGGAACTAGCAAGCTCGGACCCGGTGTCCGGTAGTGCAGAGTGGAGGTCCAGCTATCGTCGCTATTTCTCCTCAGTCACTCTTTCTTCCTTTTCACCACTCGCCTGTCGCCCTACTCACACCCTTAACATAAGCACAGGCAACAGTAGGTGTAGTCACCAGCTTCCTTCTATCACCGCTCACTGACCGTTCCTCAGTCGACTCGTTGTTACAAATACTGTAGTTCCCTTCCTTCTTCTCCTTCATAGACTCTGTCCAAAGTAGCTATCAGGACCTTCCGTCAGACTGATTTCATGCTCACTTCGAGAGTCACTTTCCACGTTCTTAGGGATTTAACAGTCAGCCTGTTCTGAGGTAACAGCTTGTCTTTCCTCCTCTGTCTCATCTGACAGGAATCACACTCAAATGTCTCGCTCAGACTAGAAAGTAGAATCTCTCACTCCGATGCTCTGAGGAGAACCGATCTGTCTGAGGTACAACCAACAACTAGAATCACTGTCTGGCTAGAATGCCTACTGCTGCGTTTCTCCACACCCCTATATACATGAATCTAAGGGGCTCCCTCTGGTGGCTCCTGGAAAGTGTGGATGTGAATGAATATCAGGTGTTTGTGATTTACCTTTCTGTGCATCCTCCAGGGAACATGTCACCAAGCGCAGCTGGGCCACACATCCCCCCCTAGTTATATTCAGCACTCCCGGGATGAAAAAGAAAACAATTTTTATAATAACATCAAACATAACTTTTCCCTTGCGAGAGGTAAGGACACTTTAACGTTACATTGTGTACAAATGGCAATAGAAAAATATCAAAAATACTTTCACAATAAATACTAAATTCTTGTGGAGGGCCCGTATCAAACCTCCCACGGTGGTCCTGGGTGGGCTGCAGGACTTCTCTGCTGCAGACCTCACTCAAGGCCACACCATACGGGTTTTTCTTCAGAGGTAGAATGGCTTTACGTAAAACCAAGATGGGGCACCGAAGTGCTAACTATTTACATTACAGTTCTGTGCTGCAAGAGTCCTCAGCACGCAGTCCTTCATAAGAACATTCCTAGAAAAATCACATTTCTATCATAACACAATGACATTACCCAACTGGGGTATACTTCTTCAGACATTTATCACATTCACAATAAAGTGCAATTCTTCTTCAAAACTTTTTTACAGTTGCAGTAAACCCTGTCTGGGTCCTACTGTTCTTCTTTGGATATAGTGGTTACTTCTTCCATACCTGGGGCTGGAAGTATGCGGTGCGCTCTGGAACGCATCACTAGAAGATCGTGTCCTGCTACCTGTGTCTGGGTAGCCACAGTCCTTTTCCCAATTTTGCGATTTGCTTTGCGACTTCCTTGAGGCCTGACAGGTGCCTCTTCTAAATACAGATTTGGCTCAAAAGAAGTCGCTGTGGCAGTTGCGATGCTCTGCAGCGTTTCCAAATGGGACGCAGATGTGCGCTGTGACTTAGTCGAGGACGCACTAGCCTGTTGCGTTACGGAATAGGTTGCAGGGAAGGATGCAGATGTGCGCAGTGGTGCTGATGTGGCTGGGGCCTGGGACACCGAGACACGGGGTACGTTTCCGGCTTCAGGGACGGGGTCGCTGACTCGGGAGACATTCAGGGCATACCACCCCTTAAGACCCCACTGCCGCGTGTAGGTGACAACATCCCCAATAATCAGATCCCTTCCCGGGTGCCCCTCTGGCAGGTGAGACTCCACATCCCTGCGGTTGACAAATACCTCCTGGTACAGGCTTGGTTCATGGATGAACCCCCAGCCCCCCTGGAGTTTGAAGTCTCTAATGGCCCCCTGGCGCCGCGGTTCCCAGAGCGTACCTTTGTCTCGCCTGACGTTCTCTTTGTCAGTGAGATCCTTTTCCCGGTACCTCTGGCGAAGCTGCTGCACCTCTCGCTGGTCCTGCTGCTGCCGCTGCTCCTGCTCACGGCGTCGCCACTCATTCTCCTTCTGGGCGGCGTATTCCACGTCGTCCAGGTACTCCATCTCCTCCCAGTCGATCTCCATCACTAGCGGCTTGGTGTCTTCCGTTGTCCCTACCGGGGGACTGCATTCCGCTGCGGCCTCTGGTTCCAGGCCTGGCTGGCATTTCGGTCCGGGCAGGGCCTCCTCAGCCTCCTTCCCTCCCGCCTCATCCTCGGCGGAGTCAGGATCAGCACTTTTGGGGCCGGCCTCCGGTGGTTCATCAGCCGCTGGGTCCAGTGGTGGCGCAGGTGATGGGTGTGCATCCAGGGGGGAGAGCATCGCGTCCTACAGCAGCCGCTGTTTCAGGGCATGCCAGCTCTGCTCCATCGCTTCCATTTCTGCACGGTGTCGGGCCATGTCTCTTAGCACCGCATCCACCTCCTCCACTTTGTGCTTTCTCTGGTCGTTCCCCAGACCTGGGGACGGTTCAGGCACAGGCAGCAGCTCTTCAGGGGAACGGGGTCTGCGCACCGTCATTCCCCCACACAGCGTCTCCTGTCCTTCCGCTATCTCACTCCAGGCCAGACTGTGCTCCCCATCTGGAACAATCTGGTCTTTTCCGTGGAGGCAGGACTTTCGCTTTCTCTTCTTAGCATAGAGGATGAAGAGGAGGCGGATCTCCCTTTGCAGTAGGGCAAGCTCTCACATTGTAATAGCATTTAGACAGGGCGCCCATTGCTTTCGCGCCACAGGGGGGGTACGCCCATGAAGGCACGCCCACCTTCTTCACCAGCGCCTCAGGGCGCGAATATGGCGGCAAAATGGCGGAAAATGGCGCCAAAAATCACAAAAACTGCACACAGTCTTTTTGCACAAAACAGTCCACTTTAGGCACACAGGACTCACATTTAGTAAGCTTCGTATCCTGTTCGTGATGCCAAAGATGAATCGCACACGGTACCAGGGCTTATGGGGTACTCGGCACCGAGCCCATTCACTTCAATGGGGGAGAGGTCACGGGTAGCGCAGCTCGGTCCGTTGCCCTGGGCGCTCATTGAAAGGCGGGGTATATTTACAGGGGATTGTAGAATTGTTCGTGACGCCACCTGTGGTTCCTGGTCAGGATGACCAGCGCTGCAGGGTAGATTCTCTGAGGGGTTGTTACTGGGCAGCAAGATGTTAAGTCCCCCACAGGCGAGACTGATCCCTCGAGATATATGGCGGTGCAGAGGTGCAGGCAATAAGGCAGACACACACAAGTCAGTCTCTTTCCATACCTTTACTGGTGGTATTTGCAGGTACGTCCCAGGAAGCTGCTCAGGGTGGAGGATGCACATACAGTAATCACTGAGTAGGTTTAAGGCCTCCTTACTTTCCAAAGTGTGTGAGTTTCCAACTTGCATGAAGCTAAGTTTAACTCCGTATAGAACAGCTACGCCCGGCCGACATTGTGGTGAAGCCTTCTTTTGGACAGAACTAGTCTCTATATGCAGGGCCCTGCTAGACTCATTCTTCCTGACTCCGGTTACGTATCAGCACTGTTGGGCCCCTCTGCGACCTGAAGTCCAGCAGGGAATCCGGTTTCTCCCACTAGCCGGGAAAACTAGCAAGCTCGGACCCTTTGTCCGGTAGTGCAGAGTGGAGGTCCAGCTATCGTCGCTATTTCTCCTCAGTCACTCTTTCTTCCTTTTCACCACTCGCCTGTCGCCCTACTCACACCCTTAACATAAGCACAGGCAACAGTAGGTGTAGTCACCAGCTTCCTTCTATCACCGCTCACTGACCGTTCCTCAGTTGACTCGTTGTTACAAATACTGTAGTTCCCTTCCTTCTTCTCCTTCATAGACTCTGTCCAAAGTAGCTATCAGGACCTTCCGTCAGACTGATTTCATGCTCACTTCGAGAGTCACTTTCCACGTTCTTAGGGATCTAACAGTCAGCCTGTTCTGAGGTAACAGCTTGTCTTTCCTCCTCTGTCTCATCTGACAGGAATCACACTCAAATGTCTCGCTCAGACTAGAAAGTAGAATCTCTCACTCCGATGCTCTGAGGAGAACCGATCTGTCTGAGGTACAACCAACAACTAGAATCACTGTCTGGCTAGAATGCCTACTGCTGCGTTTCTCCACACCCCTATATACATGAATCTAAGGGGCTCCCTCTGGTGGCTCCTGGAAAGTGTGGATGTGAATGAATATCAGGTGTTTGTGATTTACCTTTCTGTGCATCCTCCAGGGAACATGTGTCACCAAGCGCAGCTGGGCCACACACATGCAAAGTGTGCGTTTTCATCACAGAAAAACTTAAGATTATAATATTTTTTTAACACTTTTATTGTATCAGATAAAGAAAATAATGTGGCTTTACTGAAATTGTCTTCTGGTGGCAAAGAAAAGCATTCAGTGAACTGTGAAACTGAATGCAAAGATCGTACATTGCAAGATGGTGGACGTTACACAAGGCATGGTTCCAAAAGATTATTTTCAAATGTCAGAAAAGTGCGTTCTTCAACTACCAATTACATTTCACAATGTTCAAATAAAAAAATCATAGAAAATCACAGAGTTAAGGAGAACTGACTGCAAGGAAAAAAAAGTAAAGAATCAGCATCTCTTCCAACAAAACTTGATAACACTTCAGAGTTGTGACTGATAGAAATCTCCCAATTATTCCAAAAGCAAGTGAAACAGATTACCGTATATACTCATGTATAAGCCGACCCGTGTATAAGCCGATCCCCCTAATTTTGCCACAAAAAACTGGGAAAACTTATTGACTCGTGTATAAGCCGGGTGTATAAACTGCACTCCTGCTCTGTGCTGCCCCCGTCCTGCTCCTTGCTCCCCCATCCAGCTCTGTGCTCCCCTATTCTCCTATTTACTCCCCCCCTCCTGCTCCGTCCTCCGCTGTGCTCCCCCATTCCTTCTCCGTCCTCCTGTGCCCCCCCTGTCCTGCTCCATGCTTCCCCCGTCCTCCGTTCTCCTCCCCGTCCTCCTCCATGCTTTCCCCATCCACCGTTCTCCCCCGTCCTGCTCCATGCCTCCCCCGTCCTCCGTTCTCCTCCCCGTCCTCCTCGATGCTTCCCCCATCCACCGTTCTCCCCCCCGTCCTGCTCCATGCCTCCCCCGTCCTCCGTTCTCCTCCCCGTCCTCCTCCATGCTTCCCCCGTCCTGCTCCATGCTTCCCCCGTCCACCGTTCTCCTCCCCGTCCTGCTCGTGCTCCTTGTCCTCTCCTCCATCATACTCACCCCTCCCCGTGCCATCGCTGAACTTGCCTGCAATCCTGCAGCTCTCCCCGGCTTCCTTCAGCTCTCCAGCGCTGAGCGGTGATGTAATACCGCTCATTAAGGCCATGAATATGGAGGCGACGCCCATGGGAGTGGCGTCGCGTCCATATTACATGACCTTAATGAGCGGGTATTACATCACCGCTCAGCGCTGGAGAGCTGAAGGAAGCCGGGGAGAGCTGCAGGATTGCAGGCAAGTTCAGCGATGGCACGGGGAGGGGTGAGTATGATCCCAGCCACGGCTCCTGCCGAGGCACCCCCTACTCCGCTGGTTTCTGCCCTATGACTCGTGTATAAGCCGAGGGGGCATTTTCAGCAGAAAAAAGGTGCTGAAAATCTCGGCTTATACACGAGTATATACGGTACTTTAAATCCTTGCAAGACTATAAAGTTTACTAATGTGACACAAAATCGTGTATGTTTTCAGTTAAGCTTTTGAGAATAACCAACAATGCAGTCTGAATGATGTATTGGAGACAGGAGACTGTTAGTTAAAAGAAAAAAAAGTAGTGTACCATGAAACCTCAAGCTGTCAAACCCTTTCTTGATTTTCAAATGGTAATGGAATCCCGACAATATGTTTAAAGCAGGATGCACTACGTTGAAGGACAATCAACTTTTCATATTTTTTAGTGGTATGATGATTCCCTCTTTGCCTAATTATTTAATGGATAATTTGACTACTTTATTTTCCAAGTTTTTAAAACTAAGGTTCATATACGACTTTAACGATGGCTAATACTTGCAATATAATGCCTTTTTATTTCAAAGTACAAAATTAAAGGAATAGTATGATTGAATAGTATGAGTGCGTACACTTTTGTATATTTTAATATACAAAGGTTAAGTACTGTACATATAGGGATTAAATACATATAATGATTAAGTGTATATAAAGATTAACTACATACAGTATACTTACATTATCACCAAGAGGCTTTTAAACATCATCGGTCTGGAATATCAGAGAAGCAACACCAAGACAGAGAACCCATGGGAGATTCAATACACTGCATGGGCCAAATCTAACCCTATCTGGCAACCGTTCTCCCTACACTCTTTGAATCCGAAGCTAAATGCGGCGAGCAGGGCAGCATCCAGTCTCTTATACTCGTGATGATGCTATGCGGCCAAGCCAATCACTGCATGACCACAACAAAGATGGCTGCGGCGTTTCATGGCCTGGCAGACATTCTCTGCAGCGTGATTGGGTCTCTAAAGTTTGGCAAAAATGCTGGGTGGAGACCCCTGTTCCCTCCGAATAATCCCGGAAATGCTCGCTGCTTGCCGAGTATGACGAGTATCCTGATACTCGGGCGAGTAACGAGTAGTGGCGAAGGCGTTCGCTCATCACTATTGACCACCATAGACACAGGTCAGCATCCGGACTGTGTACTGGGGTACAACAAAAACATGGGGGGCGTTGATCTCTCCAATCTACTCCTCTAACCGTATAGTGCTTTGAGAAAGGTCAAGGTGTGGTACAAAAAGCTGGACATGCACATCGTACAAATGGCAATGCTCAACACTTTTCTGCTATCACGATGTGTACACCACACCAAATCGTCATACCTTCAGTTCCAGGAGGTAGTGGTTAAAGCCCTGATGTTTGGCACTCTGTAAGTGGGCCCCATTACTTCCGGAATTGAAAGTGCTTGTATCGTACCAGGTCAGCATTTCCCAGGGGAGGTCCCGCAAACTGGAAAAAGGGTAAGTCGCAAAAAATGTGCTGAGTGTGTTACAAAAGGGGAATACGCAAGGACACCATTTATCAATTCAACACCAGCCCCAAAAACCCTGGCCTTTGTATGAAGGATTGCTTCAAATTGTACCACACCTCCAGGCACTACTAATTTACTTTACAGGAGATTAGTTCCAGAAAGGGGACACATCTAGATAAGTTCCTTGGGGGTCTAGTATCCAAAACGATGTCACTTGTGTGTTTTTTTTACTGTTTAGGACATCAGACTCTCTGCAAACAGAACATGATACGATACGATACGATACACTTTATGATTCCCGGGGGGAAATTACAGTATTACAGCAGCAATACAAACAGCAGTACATAAAATATTACATAAAATAGGACACAAATACATAAAATAGGACACAAATCTTGCACAGGTGTACCAACATTACATAATAAATAAAAGTGTGTAGTTCAGGTATATATAAGATAATGTTAATTGACATTAGTACACCACCCTCAGTCATTATTTTCTACCACCCTTAGGAAATTATTATACATCCCCATAGCAGTAGGTACAAACGATTTCCTGAATTTCTCCTTCTTGCACCTTAGTAGGATTAGACGGCTGCTGAATGTGCTCTTCTGATTCAAGAACAGCTCGTATAGTGGGTGTGTGTTATTGTTCATTATTGCCCTACACTTCTTCTGAATTCTATCCTCCAATACCTCCTCAAAAGAGTCAAGATGGAGGCCAACAGCTGCGCTTGCCTTCTTGATAAGTTTGTTGAGTTTATTAGCGTCAGCTACTCGCACACTACTGCCCCAGCAAATGATAGCAAAAAAGATGGCGCTTGCTATAACAGACTGGTAGAACATTTCCAGCATTTTACTGCACACATTGAACGACCTGAGCTTCCGGCTGCCAGCAGACCATTTCATCAAAGTCTGCATTCCAAAACTAACTCCCTTCCGAGCACTGACGTGTGCGCAAACAGTTTTTTCCCACATATGGGGTACCAGTGTACTAAGGATAAATTGGACAATGAATTTTGGGGTCCAATTTCCACTGTTACCCTTGAGAAAATTAAAAATTGGAGACTAAAAGATCATTTTTGGGGGCAAAAAGTAGGATTTTTATTTTCACGCTCGGGCATTATAAACTTTAGTGAAACACTTGAGGGTTCAAAGTTCTCACCCCACATCTAGATAAGTTCCTTAAGGAGTCTAGTTTCCAAAATAGGGCCACTTGTGGGGGGTTTCTACTGTTTAGGCACAGCAGGGGCTCTGCAAATGGAACATGATGCCCGCAGACCATTCCATCAAAGTCTGCATTCAAAAACATCACTACTTCCCTTCCAAGCCCCGACATGTGTCCAAACAGCAGTTTTATCCCATATATGGGGTATCAGCGTACTCAGGACAAATTGGAAAACAACTTTTGGGGTCCAGTTTCTCCTGCTATCCTTGGGAAAATAAAAAATTGGGGACTAAACTATCATGATTGTGGAAACAATATGATTATAAACTTCTGTGATGCCCTTGGGGGTTCAAAGTGCTCACCACACATCTAGATAAGTTCCTTAGGAGGTCTAGTTTCCAAAATAGGGTTACTTGTGGAAGTTTCCACTGTTTAGGCACATCAGGGGCTCGTCAAACACGACATGGCGTCCGATCTCAATTCCAATCAATTTTAGATTGAAAAAGTCAAACGGCGCTCCTTCCCTTCCAAGCCCTGCCATGCACCCAAGCGCTGGTCCCCCCACATATTGGGAATCAGTGTACTCAGAACAAATTGGACAACAATTTCGTACATTTTTTTTGTAAAAATGAGAAATCGCTGGTCAATTTTAACCCTTATAACTTCCTAACAAAAAAAAAATTGTTGTCAAAATTGTTCTGATGTAAAGTAGACATGTGGGAAATGTTATTTATTAACTATTTTGTGTGACATATTTGTCTGTTTTAAAGGCATAAATTTAAAGTTTGAAAATTGCAAAATTTTCCAAATTTTCGCTGAATTTTTTACACAAATAAACGCAAGTTATATTGAAGAAATTTTACCACTAAAATTAAGTACAATATGTCATGAGTCTCAGAATCGCCAATATCCGTTGAAGCGTTCCAGATTTATTATCTCATAAAGGGACAGTGGTCAGAATTGTAAAAATTGGCCCGACATTAAAGTGCAAACCACCCTTGGGAGTAAAGGGGTTAAAATTATATCAATGATGTTGCTTATTTCTTAATTACAACAATTACTTTAGCTTCAGTGCCCCGATCTGCTAAGGGATGTGATTCCCAGTGGCTGAAGCCCACCGATTATTAAATTATCACTTAATCTGTGGATAGATGATAACTTGTTTACACAGTAGAACACTTTCAAGGTTTTTCAATGTAGGTGACAAAGTGTTCACACACGAGGTATAGCACACATCTTATAGGGCATTGGACAGCATAGGAATCCAACTGCAGGAGTCAGGTCTAGTGTAGCCCCAGGAGGAGCCTTAAACGTGAAGTTCTGCAGCAGTCTCGTGAAGAACATGAACAGCTCCATTTTAGCCAAGTTTTCTCCAGCGCAACTTCTCTTACCTACAGTAATGAAATATGTGGAAAATAATAAAAAGTTTATGTTGTTCCATGGCTAAAGCAAAATATACTATATCATTTCAAAATAAGCTGTTATCACGAAATTGTAAGTCACCGAATCTAATCTGAGGAGTGTCAGAACAACATTTAAATATGGAGGCACAACCATCCTCACCTCACACAGGTTCCCCAAAAGAAGGAAACTGTCCCCATACAGATTCTCACATTTTCCCAAAGCATAACCCACAAAAATCATAAATGTACCTTTAGAATACAGCTTCAAAGGGAGAAGATTTAAAAAACATTTCTATTAAATTAGTGAATGTGATGATGGAGAAATGTTCTTATTTGCTCTCATCTTTCCTCCATCATTGTAAAAGAATAACTCACCGGCTGAAAAAGGTATGAACGCTTCTTTCCTTACAAAATTTCCACTGGAATCCAAAAAGTGTTCTGGGTAGAACTCATCGGCTTTTGCAAAGTGATTCTTATCATACAGTACGGAGGTCAGAAGTGGGATCACCTGGATTCCCTGAAAGTTTCAACATTCGCATAAGTCATATTTAATTGGAAACCTCCCTCTTTAGGCTTCATTTATTTAAAGGGAATTTGTCAACAAGTTTTTTCTACCTCATCTGAGAGCAGCATAATGTAGGCAAAGAGACCTTAAATCCAAATACGTGTAATTTAGTTTAATGGGTGCAGAGGTTCTGACGCAATCAGTGTTAAGCTTGAAGCAGAGCTGAGGAAGCTGCCTTCACCCAGCCACAGCTAACCCCACCCCCAACATTCCCAGTATTTACAGTACATTGTATATTGAATGTGAGCTTATAACAGGAGGGGGCGGAATTATGCCAGTGCTCACACTACCAGCTCAGCTAATCACAACAATGAAGATGTCCTGGTGGTAAAACCTTCACTGTAAGTAATCAACAGTAGACTGAAAAACTGAAGTGACACATGATTGAAATCTGTGTTTTACCCCTATTTCATACTGTCATCAGATTGTCAAGGTAAAATATAATTTTCTACTATACTTTTATATTTATAGTTTGTATATGTATTTTGTAAACACGAAGTTTCCCTTAAATGATATTATTCAGATTGAAACTTATTTTAGGACAATGTTAGTATCTGCTGGTGTCTGTCTCCACCTTGTGTCCTATCACTGTATTACACTAACTATCTAATAACTTAACTGGATCCACTGAAATGCCCCCCCACCTTTGGGGAATTGAGGAACCACATGATACACGAGAACAATAGAATCTTTCTTCAAGAAACAAAACTGAGGATGACAACACGATCAAGGAGGACTTAGAAGAAGATCTAAGGACCAATTAGGATGACCAGATGCTGAATGTGTACATATATGGGCATAACTCAGCATATCTCTTTCTCCTCAATCCCGCCTTTACTCCACCCCAATATTCTGTGTATGTAATCTTATGTACGTGAATAAAAGTTCAGTGCTTACTGGAGATGGCCGCCTAATAGCACCATTTTCTTTAGGGCACGTTCTGAAGTCTGAACCAGCGTATTGCCTGATTCATTCTCGGTCGACCCGTGCTCTTAGTCTAATTTGGAGTGACTGGAGGATGAGTGGTTTGTCGTTACGACCCCGACAATTGGCGCCTAACACGTGGGGCCGTGGATTGCCGCCCGTCCGGACCCGTCTTGAGGACTTTGCGGTGGTGCCCGCGGTGACTGAATGCGAGGACTGCAGCCTCCGTTGAACATGGTAAGTTGGGATCATATACTTTATATGCGTCCCACTTGCCTGTGTGTCAGTCATTGTGGGCTTAAGCTGTATTGTCTTTTTGGGTCTGGGTGGGTGACCGGTTGAGTGGTGAGACCAAGGGCAATCCCACGCCACGAACCAGCAAGTCTGACCGAGTGACGTTGCATTCCTGCACGTTCTCGTGAAAATTACCACGTTCCTCCTCCTCCAGTCACTGTACTTTTATGCAGATAGTTGCCTCCCGTGATTATTTGGTAGTGTCTAAATTTCTAGCATCTTGTAGAGAATTGTGGTAGGGGTGCGCATAACCAAATTTCCTTAGGAGACGAATAGAGGAGGGCTATTCGTCTGAGAAAGTGACAAATAGAGGAGGACTCTTTGTCTAACCCGGGAAGTCTCATTAGGAGAAGCCCAGGTGTCAGCATATGGAGGGGGACTCTGTGCTGTGTAGAGTGTCACGGTGTACTGCGCTGTAAAGTCACCATCCACAGTTAGGGAAGGGACAAATAGAGGAGGACTCTTTGTCTTGTCACAGTATTGAGGGGGACTCTGCAGTGACGGGTGGTGACCTGCGAGTGACGCCGGTGGTCTGAGTCGCGACAGATCATTACACTCTGTTAATATTATGATGCGCATGTTTAAATCAAACAAAACCCACAAGTTAGAGGGTGGTGCTTTGGGAGTGGTTGAATTGATGGAATCACGTGGAGGCAAGAAGGCTGTTAAGAATGAGCTTGCCGAGTACAGGCAGGCTTCAGCCTTCAGTGTGGAAAGACTTTGTCGCACAGAATGAGGGAAAGTTGAGAGATCAGGGGCTCTTGTATCAAGCCCAAGCACATTTGAGAGTAGTAAATGATTTGAAAGTTGAGGGTTGGAAAGAGGTAGATGGAATAAGGAGGTTCGGAAAGTGCTGAGCCTTTGTTCGGATATGTAAAATGCTCTGCATATGATCTTGTTGATGTAACTAAAATGGCCGCTCCAAGCCCTCGGCCACCGCCCTATAATGGTGCCGATCTTAGAACAAAGGGAGGTTGGACCTGTCATGTGTGTGGTGAACAGAATCCGCCCTGGGCGGAGACCTGCCGTGTTTGTGGGGCGGGTCGCTCCTGGTGTAATGCCCAGTCCATCGCCCCTCCCACACCCAGCGGCCATTTTGGTAAACCCAGTGGCCATCTTAATACACCTGGAAATGACCAACACCCCATCTCCTCCGGCGGCCATCTTGGGACACCCAAGCACACCCAGTCAGGCCTATATCCCTTGCTGATACCAACCAGGGCCTACTACCAGCCCCCGCCCGCACCTGTGCAGGCCACAGCTCCCAATATGGCACCAGATGCAACACCATTGTTCCCTTTCACACACCCCAACCCGGCCATTGCTGCAATGCATGAATCTTCAGTTTTTCAAACAATGATCAGAAGCCGCCGCCATGATATTATGGGATCTAATGAAGGGGAGGAGGATCAGGAGATAGAAGAGGGGTGGGCCCCTCAACAGCCACCACTATCCCCAGCAGCACCAGTATCTTTTCTTCCCTCCTCCATTCCCCCACCATCATTGTTAACCCCTGGTCCTAGGGCCTATTCCACCCCTACTCCAGAGATGGGGCACCTTCCTCTCCTTCACAAATCCTCAGAGAGGACAGTCGTTCTGTAAGATTCACGGAAACCCCGGTCAGGCCCCCAGCTCCCGGTGTATTTGAAAACTGGTATCCCTGCCATTCACAGCATTACACAGACCGCAACGGAAATCCAGTGACATTGTCCATAGGGTACGGTGATATCCTGACACATCGGTTGGTGCTATAGTTAGTCCTGCCAACTCCAACTGCTCCAAGAAAGGGGGTCTGGCTCTATTAATAGCCCAAGCAGGTGGTCCCATCGTCACTGCAGAATGCATGGCTCATATATACACTCATGACCCTTTGCCACCTGGACAGACTCTGACAACCCATGCAGGGGACCTTCCCGCTGATATCATCATCCATGCAGCAGGTCCAGTCCATGATCCTCTAAATTCAAATGAGTCACGGGCCACCCTTCGGGCCACTATACATTCAATACTCCATCATGCTGGTATGTTAAAAACAGAAGACATTAGGCACCAGGAATTATTTGAAACCAATGATAAAATAGCAAATTTGTGATTGCTTTGTCTAAAGAGTTAACTAACACCCACTCTACAGTGTCTGCTTCTCTCCCAGAATTTACAGGTGACACTGTGCATGATTTCTCGCCTGATGACCTTATATATATATAAAAAATTTATGAGAAGAGACTGTCTCCAGCCCAGATTTGAGGGTCCCTACTCTGTGGTCCTGACCACCCCTACTGCCCGAAGCTCGAGGGCAAGAGCACCTGGATTCACGCCTCCCATTGCAAGAAGGACAAGATTAATCAGCAGTCATGAAGTTTCTGATATACATATCCTTTTGAGCTATATCCTGATCTCCAGTAGTGCCAGTATGCCCACCTTCTGGGTTAATACTACAACCCCTGTGGTTATCTTTAAGTTCGATTTCTATCAAATATTCAACTGTGATAGGAATGATTTCAAGGGATCAACGCACTAAATTTAGGGAAAAAGGGATATTTTATCTCTATGTCACCCGCCCAGGGAATGAAAACTGTTATGATTGGTTAGATGTGGGATAGAAAACAGAAAAAGGGAAAATTGGCAGATGAAGCTAGATACAATAGATTGATAAATGAGATATACAAGTGTTATATTTGTAGGAACTGATCTAAGAATGCAAAAGTCAGTGACAGCAAGCAGAGATAAGTGCTGGCAGCAGCGAGATGGTATTTTGCTGTACACCAAGGTCATTCTACAGATAAGGAAGCTGAAGGCTGAGGGAGAGCACACTGACAAACTGCGCAGCGACCCGACTTACCCCTCCCATCAGGCATTCAGCATAGAGACGCAGAGCCAGAGTGCAGTAGTTTTCAGATTTTGTTGAATAGGTTTTTGGAATAGACACAGTACGTAAGAATCGAAGGGCTAGGCATGTGAATAGAAGGTCAGTGTATGTGAGAAGAAAGATAGACAGGCAGAGAAAGGAAGTGACAGAAAGCTGAAAGTAGACCGGGTTGGAGATCAGTTAAAGCAGAGAATCTAGCCAGAAAAGCACAGGGGCACAACATGGTTTAGCGCAGGCAAAAAGAGGAGCAAGGATACATGCTGTAGGTACTTGTCCTGCAAACAACAGAGAGAGGAGACGTGTGCCAGGAGATGGGCAGAAATTGTGCTACGGGTGCAAGAAACCAGGACATTTCAGGAGGATTGCAGAACTAACCCATATCCAGCCTGTCCAACTAATCCATATCCAAATGACCCGCCTGCAGGAGGCCCCCAAGACCAATTAGCGCCGCACCCATAGGATAAGGTGGCTTGCGCATGAGCCCCCTTGTCTCCTTACCCCCATTCCTAATTGCACAGTACAGGTGAACCTACCAGGGGGACATGAGGTTGAGTTCCAAGTGGACACGGGGGCAGACAATTCAGTAATTACAGAAGAGGACTGTCCATTTGGGAAAAGTGATTTCTCCCACCATGTTATAGCAACTCCTTACAACTCTCCAGCTCCCCGTCACTAAAAAGATTCCCCTGCAAATTCGGGGAACCGCTGTGCACACACAGTTGGTGGTGTCACCCGGGGTCAATGTGGTCTTTTGGATGTGGTGTGTTTTTACGGTTGCGGGCGCGTATTGAGTGTTGTCCGTTTGGGACTGTCACTGTGGCACCGGGACTGGGGCGGAGCACTCTTTGTGGAGTCGTGTCGCTAGACGTTGCTAGTACACAGAGGAAAGAGAAGATTTTCAGGAAATATATTCCAATGTTATTCCTGGACCCCACCGTCATGATGTACTCTTTAGGATAAGGACAGGGGATTTTACGAAACAACATGTTGGGGTCATAGTAAATGCTGCAAATAATCAACTCCACTATGCTGGAGGACTGGCCGCAACAATTTCACAGAAAGGCGGACTCATGATACAGGACGAATCTAATTCGTATATACAAACGTGTGGTCAGGTAGAAATAGGACAGGTCCCAGCAACCAGAGCAGGACAGTTGCCGTGTCAATATGCAATATATGCAATGAAATCACGATATACTTCTACTAATATGCCTAGGTCCCAACAATTACTTACTGAAGCTGTCCAGAATGTAATCCTGTATGTTTTCCCTGTCCACTCCGAACAATGTATTAAAAGTAAAAAAAAAAAAAAAAGTTAGAAGAATTCAGCTTGTTCTGTATCAGAAAAAAAAAAGCCAGCCAGGAGTATTCTAGCCCACATTTTGCAAGCAGGCAGCTGCAGGTCCAAGGACAGTTCTTATCAGTGCCCACATAGCAAACTCCAGCCCCCCTTCAACTTAACCCTGTGTACGGGTTGGTACAAAAATTATGGGCAGTTAATGTAGCTACTGATC